>JARJDW010004620.1:0-105930 GCA_030264715.1 Adinopsis sp. GC000173
TTAACTACCCATTACAATTGGTCTAATTAATTATTTTGTGAACCTATCAAGTGTTTTTCTTTTATTATTATACAAATATGGTTCATCAAGTGACTGCTAATAACATCATTAACTTTACTTACACTAAATATTCCAAAGATTCTAAATATTTCGTGGCGCAACAATATTCTTTGTTCTTTCATGACTTTTTTAAGGCAGCTACAATATAACTAGAGTAGACAGTCACTGAAGATGCCTTTTAACCTGTACATGTAATTGTGCTATTTGAGATAAATTATGTACAAAAAGGAACAGTCCATGAAAAACTGAAGCAAATCCTTATTGCAACTTAATTTTCATAGATCCGAACAATTACCCACTGTATATATTGTGCCGTTTTTATAAATTTCATACAAACAATGATAAGTCATTGTTTATAGTCTAAGCGAATTATTAATATATTCATCTAATTTGTATCAAATTTGTTTGCTCAAAAAAGATAAACATTAAATATAGTGATTATTCTAATTATGGATATAAATTTTCATTTAAGCCAATAATCGAATTTACTCTCACCCTAAACATTCGAAACATTGCTCATCCCCTATCGCCAGACATAACAGCCAACATTCTTGGATTATATTTTTTGTGTGAAGCAACTAGGCCAAATGTTTGTTGAATGCCGGTATAATAAATTATCGCATTATTAAATTATCACCCATCTTGTTAGCTTTAATTGCAATTTTATTAAAACCAGCTGCGCTCGCACAAACTCATTTAAACACTTTTTTTTCTTTTCTTTACATACACAATTCTAGCTAGATTGTTTGCAACGTAATTAATCAACTCGATTAGCATTTATGTACATTTTACAATTATACACGACACTCAATACATTCATTTAATTATTTGCATATTAAATTGTATGGAAAATCAAATCAAATGTTGCAAAAATTATTACGATTATTATTGTTGTGTTACATACTAACAAAAATAGCGATGATTTCATGTATTATTATCATCATTGTAGAAATATGCATTACAATCACACATATTATTGTTGCTAGTTGGAACATTTTGCGATAAGAGATCAAAAATAATATATTAAAAATATGTACGCTTCTCATGATGTCATCATCGTCACAATACGAATTCATAAACTTAAAATCTATTCATTCGTAAAGCAAACAAGAAGTGTCATCAACAGCCATAAATTCAATTCCTAGTCGCACATAGCGACAAACAATCGGTGACTAATCTAATGCATTGTATGCTGCTTCATGCTTACCAACGCTGTTTTTTTCCTAAATGCACCCGGTGCAAATATCACACGCCGAATGCATGTGATAAACAAACAAAGTATGTAAACAGTAAATGCAATTGTTGTTGCTAAAATATGATCAAATTCACTTTAATTTACATTGTGTAAACATTGATGCGAGCTTACAGAAATAACTTTTTGTGTTTTGGAATTAAATCAGTTTTAGATTATACCAGCGGTGGGCAACCTCTGACCCCTGAGCCTTTTGTGATCCTCAAAAACCTCTTATTTGGTCTATGTAGTCATTTAGACTTTTAATGCACCTTTTCTAGCGATTTTTATACATATTAAATTAAAATTTTACAAACTAATACATTTACCAACAATAATTCCAAAATGATTTTTAAAACATTCATAAAAAATTAGATATTTAATAGTTTTTTCCATCAGTTGATGACATTTTTCGACCAAATTTTCTGCGTTTTGCATGAAAAATTTTCCCGCGGGGAAATGGAATCGCCCAGTTTCGTTAACAAGATGAAAAAGGTTGCCCACCCCTGGATTATGCCAAGAAATTTATCATTGGTTTATCTTATCCTTGATTGTAACTTTGTTAGAAAATTGACAATTGAATATTAATTTTCTCATATCACGTGGTATAATTTTGCTACTAAATACAGTAATATTCCATCACAAAACTAAAATATATTTTTGTAAAGCGTTTCTGCGCTTGATTGATGTATTGTAGTGGTCTTCAAACTGTGTCAACTCACGGAACCTTTAATGTTGATTTCGAAGAACCCCTTAGAAACCGATTAAAGATTCTAGAACAATGTTTTTTAACTTTTTAATATTCGTGGACCGGTAAACTTAAGAATATTTTTGCGGACCATAAATTTGTGTAAAAACCCATAAAGACGCGCTTCAAGTAAGAAATTTTAGTATGGCAATGTAATACCTCTATTTTTGCGGACCGGCAAAATTCTATTACGGACCGGCGATTGTGAAAAACTGCTCTAGAACATTACTTTTAGGTGCTTGAAGTATAATATAGTATTGCTTTACATAAAATGCCAAAATTTTGATTATGTGAGTCACATTTTTAGAGTTTGCATCTATTTTGTTGCGTTTTTCACATGTTCAGACGCGGAAACCTTTGGGACGTTTCACGGAACCGCAGTTTGTAGATCCCTGATGTATTCAGTTCGCAAAAAAGTAATTTCTTTTGAAATAAATACTAAATTCATGTATTTTTTGTGAATCGGTAGTAGTGTCTTATTGCTTTCTTTAGAACCAGACAAAAAGCTACCTGAGAAAATATGTAGCATATAATATTGTAACAAAACATATCTACCAGAAATGGATTATCAAAAACACGTTCTTCTAATTTTTGATTCCGAAATGTGCACTCATCTGCAGAATTTGCGAATTAAATGACGTGCAATTTAGTACTGTAGTAAACTGATAGAAATACAACTTATGCCAAAAGAAGACATTCATGTAAAACTAAAATACATACATCTATCGCTACACTAAACCATATTTTCATAACATTTTTCGAGTTTGATTAATTAAATTACGGAAATAATAAATGATACCGTTTTTCGCTTCACCGCTCTACTATTTCTTCTATGTTTGCAAAAAACTTGATAGTTTTTACACCCTCAAATATTGTCAGTAGTAAACAAAGCATATTGGTCAAGTCAATGCATTCTAAGATAAACCAATTTTAGGGCATCGACAGCCAATCAAAGTGTTAAGAAAATGCAGTCTGCTTCGTCTGCATCGGGCAAGTTAACTAACCATCAGCCAATACAAAAGAAAAACAAGTATAAAAAATCGTAGCCGGCTCTCAGCACGCTGACGCAACAACGCCGATTGAATGATGATTAATTTAATTCTTTTTTAAGGTTTTTAAGAAATAAAAGGTGTTGACTTACGGATCTCGTATCAGCGGTGCAATCTTGTGTACGGTTTCATACAACTTCTGGTCGCCGCAGATGATAAACGGTTTTTGGGGTTGACTGTGCACGTTCAGCATACGAAAGAGTATGCATAGGATGACAGCGATTACAGCGAGCAATGCCGTCGACATTTCGCATTCATTCAGCAGAAAATTTCTCACTCAAAACTGTGTGTGCGAATTTTGATTCAACCTCGTATGTATATATTTTTTTGAATTTCTGGTTTTGTTCTGTGAGCGTTTATCTGTTTGCAAACCACGCGGACACGACACAATCAATCCATACTCCACCACACCTCTCGCCGAACTGACAGAAAAATGTGACAGTTACAATACGAACAGTTTTCTTATGACGTCATATAATATTGTAGGCAACTTATTATACGCTCTTTGGATACACTATTAATTTATACATCATTACATTAATTATAATTGGTTATTCTTTTAAATTTTGAATATAATAATTTGTATCGGTTGTAAAATTAAAATTATTTGTGTTTGATTACCGTAAATTTGAAAAACTACACTATTGTATCATAGATGGCGTACTTTTGACGTTTAGTTATTTACTAAACACAAAAATTGTTATAGAATTATCAATAAATGAATTGTTTAAAACATAAATATAACATAACTTGATTTTTATTTAAAAAATCAAATTATTATCTTTTTTAAATAATTAGTTCAACTGTCTAACGGTAGGTGACAGACAATTTGACGTTTCAAAATATTTTAATTTTTATGAATTTATTGAAAATCGCTGTAGAATATATATTATTAATAAACACACAAAATGATAGTAATTAATAGGTAAATAATAGAACCTGTTAAATATTTTCCGATAGAAGATGATCAATTATGTAATTTTAGATGAAATAATAAAAAAAATGTTTTTTCTAATACATTCATCGCCTTCTTGGTAACTACATATATTTATTTATGTTTAATGACATTTAATAAACATTTAAATGTTGTAGGTCAAAACCCTCCCAAATTATGGCGATTTGGTAAGAAGAAAAACAACAAGAAATTAATAATAAATTCGTATTAGCATATGTATGAGCGCTTCGTAAATCGTCCGTACAAACATACAGCTTGTTTGCGCAATTAATTATTCATTAACGATTTGAATATGCTGATTGTCTACAATCGTTTATTTTTTCATGTAGGAAATGGCGGAAAAAAAGAATTGCTGATAGCGCCTTGCACTCGCATGTCTCGATTGGTACGAGCCGGCTTAATGCAATCTATAATAGTCAATGAATGAGTGAAAACACTTTCCCTAGCGGTAGGTAAAAGTCCCCACGAATCGTTTTTTTTTCTTTCTTTCTTTCCTTCATCGTAAGCGTCGTAATATATATAAGCGCGCAAAAACGCTAGACCGGCTTTCTTCGGTAGTTGTGTGGTTTGTTGCAGACGTGCGTTTGAAGTAAACAAAACAAAATGTAAGTTTTTTTTAGCAAATTTAGCGATAGCTTAAATAGAACTTGGAAATTTTCAACATTTGAATAAATATTTTCGCTCTCAAGTTATAAGTACATTAAAACATTAACAATAAAGCGATAATTGTTTAATGTAGTTTTAATAATCATCAATAAACTCTGTAGACTATAATTTTTCGCTTAGCTTTCATAATATCATCGCACGCAAAACGCAAGAAATTTCTTTAGAAAAATTCTAGCGGTGCATAATTTACTTATATTAATTATTATTATATATCAACTAATTGCAGTAATTTATCACTAATTAAATAAATATTAGTTATAGGAAATAAATTATAAATATTTAAAGTTTGCAAAAAATTGCTTCCGACAAATACGAAAACTGTTTTAATTGGCATTTAAGATTAATTACGTATTAGGCGCAAAATTAGTGAAAAATATGTCACCAAGAAATTGGTAATTTTTTTGTGGAAAATGTTTGAAAACAATTTAAATTTTTTAACTTCTTAGATTACAAAAACGGTTAGATCCCGCAATTAAATTAAATTTGTATCCATTTTTATAATTTAATATATTTTTTAATCTACCTGCAGTAAAACGAAAATGAAACTTAATTGGGATTTCGTTTTAATTACTTAATATACTTAATATAAAATACATATATATGAAAGGAATTTGTCACTCTTTACTTAATAAACGTGCAATTTGTACTTTTTTGTTGAAAAATTAACCTTCGAGTATTCCGAATAGAGCACTTTTTGGAAATTTATGCTATTAAGTAGCAGATATTGACGAAAATCTCAAACTCAAATAAAAAATTTCATAAACTTGTTTGAATAAATATGCGAAATCTCGCAAATCCAGACTTTTACTACTCCGGCCGATCAGTAATCCAATATATAATAGCAGTTTTAAACGGTGTACTTAGTAAAGTTTTAATTTTAATTTAATATTTGTGAATTTTTGTATTTTCCATAAAAATAACGAGAGGTACTAAGTATTTTAAGAGTAAATTTTGGAGATTCATCCTATAAAGCAAAGATTATTGAAAATCACAAACAAAAGTAATTATACGAAATGCTCTTAAATTTGAACTTTTATTACCACGGGCAATCAGTAATCTAACATATTATCAGCACATTGCTTATACTATCAGGTTTACAAGACATTCATAGTAAAATTTTAATTTTAAATCAAGTTTTTCTTACTCTCTGTGCATTTTTGTATTTTGCATAAAAATAACGACAAATATTAAGCATTTTAAAAGTAAATTTTGGAAATTCGTACATTAAAACAAAGATTGATAACAATATTAAACAAAAACGAAAAAATCCATAAACTGTTTTAAATAAATGTACAAAATTCTCGCAAATCCGGACTTTTGCTACTCCCGCTGATCCCGTACATTACCAGCGCGTTATATATAATGACAGTTTTATTCGGTATACTTAGTAAGATCTTAATTTTAATTTGATTTTTTGTTTAATCTCTATCTGATTTTGTTTTGCGTAAAAATAAAGGCAAATGTTTAAAAAACATGAAGTTCAAACATTTTTTACCACACAAAGAAGTTTCATTTTATATCAACAAAGTCTCAGGCCAAAAAACATGCAAAATTTGACAAATATGTTACAGCTATTCGAAAAAGTAACTTAAATTTTTAAAATTTTACTAATTTATTTTAATGAATATAAACTGGGCTCTCGAAAATCTGACTTTTGCTACTCAATCACTTTGTACGCAATTACTATGTATATTTGCATAAAAATATTTTAAAAAACAAAGTTTTTATATATTTTGCTGCACATAGAAGTTTTCAAAACAAAGTCTCAAGTTAAAAAAAGAAAATTTATAAATTTAATTTAATAAAATATTAAACTATCGCAACTTTGATACCACAGTTACTAATCCCATAAATTTAATAAACAATTTTTAGTAATTTATAAAAGTTTTCTGTAATTAAAAGATATTTATATAGCGATCAAAATCAGACGTTTTTACATATTAATAGTTTGCAAAAATTACTTCCTGTAAAAAACATTTTTAAATTTAATTATTTAGGTGTTAAACAACGATTAATTGTTTAGAAACCATTTCACCAAGAAATTATTTAATCGCTGTATAATTTACCTCTTTTTATATATGACTATATAAAAAACAAGCAAAATTATGAAAATTCATGAATTTTGTTATTACGTAAATAATAAAATTTTAAGTAAAAATTTCATTTTTACTAATTTGTTTTAATAAATAAATAATGAATAACGTTTTATATAACAATTAAAATTGCGTTCCAACCGAGTCGTTATAATAATAAGAAAGTGGCTGGCTTTTGTTTTCTAGATGGCATCGTGGCTGAAATTCCTAATCTTCACCGTCCTCCTAGCCACCGTGAAGGCGCAGAGCATCCGCATGGTCGTTTTGGCCGTCCTTGGCTTGGCCGGTTTGTGGATGATGCAGAACTTCGCTGCAGGCTCGAGCGGCCGCGCACAGCAGCCGTTTAGTATCGGCGAGATAGCGACGCGCGTATTATCGAAGCGTTCGCTCTTCGACGACATGCACGTAAGCAATGCGAAATCGAGATAATGACATACTCATTAAAATGAGATGCACTTGTTGTTCTTGGTTAGGCACATCGGCAAAACATCGATTGGGACATGATACTCCAGAACGACTTTTCGACGTGCACACGCAGCTTCATCTGCCAATTGTCAGCGGTGCCTGCGAGCCAATTAACGGACGAAGAAAGTGTCATATTGGAATTTATTCGGTGAGCAATTTTAATGTAAATATGTTGTGATTTCTAGCGAGGAATTTTATTTAATTTTAATGCTAGGTAAATATTAATCTATTCCACTCGTATAATATAATATAAATTGGCTTCAAATTTTATTACACCGCATTAAAGTGCGAAATTGCGATTATATAAAAAACGATCTTTAAATTTTTAACTGTCATGGCAATTATTTCAAATCAACAAAGAAAGAACAACAGCGCAAATTTACTTACGTGCAATTTCACCAAATTTCCTTTCTAGAAAATGGCATGGAAAAAATTAAGCGACCTTACACGCCTTTGGTAATTTCAATTTTTCGGTTGTTTTTAATAGCCGTAATGATAATTATCTAAAATTTCAAATGCAATTAAACTCGCTCATAGATTGTAAGATTGGAAATCTTGAAACATCGCGCGCGGTGATTAATTAATAATTAAATCATTTAGAAATCTAACTCAAATTACCCTCGCATCATAATCTTGTTAAAAAATTGATTACACTTAAGACAAATTTGTTCAAACGTACTTACACACACACACACACACCAGATGTTTGATGTAAATAAGATATTGCAAACCAAATTATCGCCTTCACGCTTAGAATATTATTGAAACGAATTTTAATATGGGAAATCATCTTAATCCTTTTAAGACAACCAATTAAAGTCCACAATTTTTGTAATTTCGAATCAACGTCAATTATTTTTTTTGTATAAGAACTATCAGAGACCTGTTGATAAATAAATTAATACAAACCAAATTCTCACCTTCACGCTTAGAGTCTAATTGAAGCGCATGAAAATGTGGGACATCATCTTAATCTTTTTCATCCAACCAAATAAAATCCACAATATTTGACATCTTGAATGAACGCCAATTATTTTTTTTCTAAGAACTATTAAAGAAGTGTTCTTAAATAAGATATTATAAATCAAACGCATTTAAATGTGCTAAATCATCTGAATATTTTTAAATCAACTAATCGTTTCCATAATTTTCTGATTTCGAACAATCGCAAGCTAATTTCCATTCAAGAAATATCAAAGATTAATGGATAATAAGATATCTTCACTCTTAGAATATAACTGCAACGCATTTAAATATGGGAAATTATCCTAATCCTTTGACACTAACCAATTAAAATCCAAAATTTTTAACATTTTGCATCAACGCCAATTATTTTTTATGCAAGAACTTTTAAAGACCTGTTAATAAATAAGATATTGCAAACCAAATTGTCGCTTTTATACTTTGAAAATGTTAAAAATTGTGGATTTTATTTGGTTGGTTTAAAAAGATTAAAAGGTTTCACACATTTAAACGCATTTCAATGATATTCTAAGCATGAAAGCGACAATTTGGTTTGCAATATCTTATTTGATAACAGGTGATAGTTTTTGCATAAAAAATAGTTGGCGTTGATTGAAAATGTCAAAGATTGTGGATTTTCTTTGGTTGGTTTAATAAAAAGAGTACAATGATTTCACACATTTTAACGCATTTCAATAATATTCTATCAACGCCAACTATTTTTATGTAAGAACTACCATATAAAAAGACCTGTTGATAAATAAGATATCACAAACCAAATTTGTCGCTTTCAGGCTTAGAATATAATTGTCATGCTTTTAAATGTGCGAAATCATCTTAATCTGTTTAAACCGTAATATCAAAATGAAATATTTTTCATTCAAGGACTATCAGAGACCCATACTGCAAACCAAATGATCGCTTTCGCACAATTTTTGACATTTTGAATCAATATCTATTATTATGCATACAAGCTGATAACTAAGATATTACAAACGAAATTGTCGCCTTCGAGCATAATAGAACGTAATTGATACGTATTAAATGTGCGAAACGTAAAGTCTCTCAGCTGTGTCTAGCTACCTACCTTTACGCAACGCATATTTTCACTCGTTTTTTCCCCAACATCAATCAATCATTCATATAATAATAAGTAATTGTGGCGATTTCCTATAAAATTAACATCGTGCGGAAATTGATGGATAATGTGCTTTTGCTTGGTTGTTTGTAGGCAATCGGCCGGCAACGAAAATTGGGCGAACAAGCAGCTTCAATATGCGATGAGCAACGGCGCCAAGCTGAAAAGCAAGCTACGATGCCAGAAACTGTACAAGCGCTGTCCGTACAACAGCGCGACGATGTTAACGCTATTGAAAATGGTAAATAATGAAGGTACGCAGCATTAATACTTAGTATTACTTAGCGATTTGATATTAAATTAATGTTTTTTACTCTTCAATCGTCGAAAAATAGGATAATTTAATACTCATTTTATAGCGAAAAAAGAAAAGTAGTCACATTAACGTTTTCGTAGCTTGTTGTTTTTTTATATATAATATTAATATAAATACATTTTGTTGTTGTAATTATTATTATTATTAGTCATGACTGAATGTTGTTTTCGTTTTTTTTTTGTTGTTTTTATTATTATATTTTTTTTAGTTGAAGTAGATTTATTAAATAAATCATTTCTTACCCTTTTTACTACTTTTACTCGCAGCTAATGGCTGGCCGGTAATCGCAGCCAATTTTTGTTTTAATGCTAATAAAATCTCAACCTGCGGAGTCCATTCACTTTTCGGAGCGCCACTTTCCTTTAATTTCCTCACAACCATTCCCTACAAAAACACACGACAAAGCAACAATAATAATATGTATATATGTATATAATATAAATAATCATAATAATAACAACGGTTTGTGGCGTAACAGTGCAGCAGCAAGCAGCAGCGTGTGTACGCGTCGTGGGCGTGTTTTTGCAAAAATCATCTAAACTAACCGCTCTCACCATTGCAATCTCGTTGAAATGTTAAACGGCTAAACAATATAATAATGCATATATATATGTATATGTTGTATATATAAAATTCGAGAATGTGTGAATTTATAGGCTACTTCCTCATTGATACTACTACCAATGTTAACGCACACCACAGCACAACACAACTCGTTTGACTTTCGATTTTCATCGCTTGATTATAAATAATACCCATATGCAGTTTGACATTAAAAAAATGTTAATAACTAACCCTTTAAGCGTCTTTTCAACATGATTAGCAATAATTAAAGTGCAGTAAAGAATTTGCAATTTGCTGTACGTGTATTTTTACCTGCTTTTCAATTTCTTCATTAAGTTTATCAACATTCACATCGCCGCATTCCATCGGTTGCTTAGCAGCTGGAGTGGTAGCTACATTTGCTTTAGTGTTATTTGGTTGCTGCTGTTGTGCGCCGCCAAACTTCTTTCGCAGCTCATCGATTTGCGCCGCCTCGATCTTGGCGAATAACGGTGCCGGCTTGCCGATGCGATGACCGGCGCGCACAAAATTGTAAATCTCCGGATTGCTACATAAATAATCATTTGATTTGAATTGCCGGTGTATTAAAATATCTACTCACTCCGGATTTAGTGCGATGCCATCGTTCGGTACGTTAATTTGCGCTTTCAATTTACGACTCGCTTCTGGCATGTAAGGATACATTAGCGTTGCTAATAAGCACGCTAAGTTACATGAGATTCCGATGACGGTACCGGCACGTTCGCTATAAATATTTCAACGAAATTAGTGTAAATTAATAAATTTATTCGAGCTGTGAACATTTAATGTCTGGTGTAAACCAATCAAAATGTTCAATTCTAGAATTTTTCATGCACGAACTGTCAATGCATGAAAGTCGTTCAATAATTAAGACACATTCGCGCATTCTTCCTTGTTTCTTATCTGATTTTAGTAGTACAAAATGCAAGATTGCTATCTCTACTAACTGAATTAGTAAGAATTTCTACTCAGTAAGATGTTGATAAATACATATTATGTGTTTTTTGTGTTTTTAATAAATACTTCCTCTGCTTCATAATAGTTGCTACACTTCAATTTAATCCAGAGATTATTGGTATTATTCAATTCGATCAATTATTGTCAGCATGATTTAACATGTTTTATGAATCTAAATAGTAGTGTTAAAGTTTTTTATCCACTGTTTGTGGAGGCAATTACAGAAGAGAACTGAAATATGTAACGAAAATTTCAATCACCAAACAGTCCAGATTTAGATGTTTTGAGTTTGAGGTTTTTGATGCAATCCAATCGATTCAGTATTAACTAATACAAACAGTATTGGTGAATTAAGTTACGAAACCACTGGGATATAAATTGATACACTATAGATGTTTTTGCCACATCACTGGAATCTGTATAAAGGCTCTAACAGAATGACTTGGTCATTGTAGCAAATATTTTGGGGTAAAAGTCGAAGTGAAATGTAGCAACTATTATGAGACAGACTAAGTAATAACGTGAAATCGATTTATCATTAGTCACTTGAGATTTTAATGTCCGAATCAGTGAATGAAAATTCAAAATTTTGACATTTCAATGCAATACCAAATATTTAAATACAAAATTATTTTTATCCGTGTATGTCTACCTCTTTAAAATTTTAATCAGCTAGTCAAAATACAGAACTTTCCATATAAGAACTGTCAAAAAACAAAGAGTTATTAAAAAATAAAATGCATTCGCGTATTCTTCTTCTTAGTATCTTATCGGAATTTAGGCAATGTAAGACTCTTTTATAACTGAAATAGCAAGAATTTCCGTAAGAAAAGTAAGATTTGATAAATATTATGTACATCTCGCATTTTAAGTAATCCTGATGTGAAATCGTCTTAATCCGTCGTTGCCCGTCACTGTTTCAATTTTAATGGCCAACATCAACCAATCAAAATGCAGACTTTTGACATTAATCTGCTTTTCATGCAAGAACTGTCTTAAGTACGAGAGTCGTTCAATAATTAAGCCACAAATTAGCGCATTCTTCCTAGTTGTCTATCAGATTATAGAAGAAAATGCAAGATTAATATCTTTTCCAACTGAACGTGTTGTTAAACCAACAATTTGATAAAAATTATGTGTCGTGCATTATTAAACACCCCTCGTGTACTTATGTGCAAACGTGAAATCGTATTTTTTTCTATAATCCAGTCGCTGTCTGTCACTTTTGAACGTACCGCTCTTCCGGCGTGCCTTTAACGAGTACCCACGGTTGCTGCGATTGCATATACTGATTACCATGCTTCGATATCGCTAGAATATTCCGAATCCCATCACGCAATCGCGTTGCGGTCAGCGAATTAACATAGTCGCTTAATTCGCGTGCGCATAACGCGAGCAGCTGATAATCGACGTCGTTCGGTTTGATCGGCGGTATCGTGCCGGCGAAGAACTTCTCGCAAAACGTTAGCGCACGATTCACAAAGTTGCCTAGATTATTCAGCAGTTCGGAATTGTTCTTGGTAGCTAGATCCACCCAGCTGAAGCTCGAATCTTGACCCTCGGGACGGATGAAAAGTAGGTAGAAGCGCCATACGTCGCTTGCGATGCCGGTGCTTTGCGCATCGTTGCCGAACACGCCGACGCCGCGCGATTTCGAAAATTTGCCGTCCTCGTAATTCAAATACTCTGCGAACAAGGAAGGAAATGCATTTATTATTACACGGGTGATAATTAGATTTATGTGTATCATGCATTGTTTATTAAAGCAACAATGCGATAATATTTTAATGGAAAATCTAGATGAAAAATTCTTTTGGAAATGGAATTTCAATGAATAAAAAAAACTTTCATTTCCGCCGCATAAAGCATAAATTGCATAGCCATAAAAATTAAATTAGATTTAACATAAAATATCGGTTATTTTATTTGCCGATAAAAACCGTTATGATATGAGAGCCATTCATTCAACAATTAAAGGCGCGATGGCTGGGGGGCACAACTCACTTAGTGAAAACAGCCAGATCGAATCAATCTTTTAATGAACTTCTACTGATGAAATTATACTAATGCTTTACAGCTTGAGCGACTTTTCAACATGCTTCAACGCATTTTTTGGCCAATTACCTACCAACTTCCTATTTTTCGAATACATCTCAAATTTATTTCTGTTAACATTAACTTTAAATTATGAGAGGCGCGAATATCATCAATAAGCAGTTTGATGAATCGAGCTAGAAATGGACATCGCTTATTTACGATTTCTTTTGAGTATGAATTTTATAAATTACAAGTAATCCAATACATATACATGATTAATTTTCACAAAATATTTGTGCATTACTTAAGATAGTTTTATAGCAATATTTTTAATTAATAATTGAGAATAGTTAATATAAAAATTGTAATTAAAATAATGAGAAGATGACGCACGCTACATGGAAATGATAATTTTATTATTATTTTGTAAAACCATTAGGCCACACAATGAATAAATATGTGAATCTTGTGGAAAAGTTAATGTGCACATCAAATTTTGAAATTGACCATATTTTGTTTTCTATTACTTTCTATAAACAGAATTACAGTGCGTTCGACTGACTGGCGGATTGACCCGCTGCTCGACATTAAAAGAGGGCTGCTCCAGTATAATAAGTTGTTTCTTTTTCTTTCTTCAATACAAGTGTTAAAAATAAAAACGGGGCGACCCGCTAAAGTCGTTCAAACGAACTATAATCCATAATATAAGTTTCATTTTGCTTTTCAATGTATGTAATATAATCAAAGCCGGCTTATACAATGTTACTTATGCGTATAGAATTTGGAGCCTAAATATATTTTATGGCAAGTACTTGTCAAAAATTTAAAGAAAATTGCAAAAAATTACATTTTTAAAAATACCCGTCATTTTTCAATAAAAAGATCAAAAATTGCTAATAAAACAGAAAAAAAGAGTAACAATTTTTACCTTAAAGTATTCACTGAAAATCATTAGAAATGCCATTTATTTAACTTGCTCTATCTAAAAAAGGTTATTATTGTATAATTTACAATAAAAAATGCACAAAAATCAAAGTTTACCTGATCGCATAATACTTAACTAATCATAAAAATATTAAATTTTAAAGCGCCTTCTATGCAACTGGCTGTGTGCAACACATATCACGATCCAGCCCTGATTATAACATTCCGCCAACATTTCATACTTTCATTTTATGTTTTAATAAAACCGACAACAATTATTGACAAAAATAACTTCAGTTGGTCAGTATTAATATAAATAAGGGCATAAATTTTTGTTTTAAATTGCGGCCGGTAATTGGTTAAGTCAAGAAAGCGTTCAAAATAAAAATTTCCATTTTGCTGTGACATTTTGAGGCTATAATCCAGCCCACTACTGACAGTTGTAAAATTATGTTGTCAATTTTTATTTTCTATCCACCTAGTTTAATTTAATGCATTTAAATTTAATCATCGTCGTTAATCGAAAATATGAAAATCTATAACAACCTGTTGCTGCAATGTGCGATACCAAAGTGAAACCTTGATGGGCGCCGAGCAGACATGCAGGAAACATGACCGAATGGAAAGGCACATTATCTTTCGCCATAAATTGATACAGTATGACATTGGTGTCTTGCGCCGGCTGCCACCATCGCTTCCACTCCTTTGTGTAGTGCTCGGTCATGGATATGTAACCAAGTGGAGCATCAAACCATACATAAAACACCTAAATCGCAATATATTAATTAATTAGCCAAAGTGATGATTAATCATCATGCGATACCTTATCTCGATAGTCGTTGAGAGGCACAGGTACGCCCCATTTTAGATCGCGCGTTATGCAGCGCGCTTTCAGGCCCTCCTTCATCCACGACCGACTGATCACTCTCGCATTATTCGTCCAGCCCGGCGATGATTTGTTCATCCAATGTATCAGCAACGGCTCTAACTTTTAAATTCAATCAATTGATTAATTGATGAAACTCACATATTTAATATTTAAATTACCTTTGGTAGGTCTAGGAAGAACTGATTCGAAATACGCACAACCGGTGTGCTTTTGCAGATTTTACACTTTGGATTCTTCAACTCGGTGGCGTTGACTAATTTACCGCATGCGTCACATTGATCACCACGTGCATCTTCGTAGTTACATCCAGGATGCGGACAACCACCCTCAACAAAACGATCCGCTAAGTATCGATTGCACTTTTCACATAGGAGCTGCTCAACGGGTTGCACTTGCATGAATCCATTCGTATTCAATGTTGTAAACATCCCTTGCACCAATCTACAACATTTTTCATTAATTACATAAATCCCAATACGATTGTTAATTAAAAAAATCTTATAAATCTATAATCTTAGTGGTTACAGATATTAATATATAACATTTAAGAGATCAATTTAGCATTTCATATGTTTTTTAATTATTATTGGTTAAATCTACTAAAACTTTTAGCCATAACCAAGGCCGGTTTTACCAATACGCAAATAAGGTAAATGCTTAAGGCTCATAATTTAAAAGGAACTGGAAGCTGGTTCCACTTTGGTAGCCAATTTTTACAAATATTTTATTTATTACTGTATATCTGATATCAGCTTTAATTGTCACCGTGATTTGTTTCAAAACCTTCATGATCTTTATTTTTTAGATAACAACTCAAGGAGAGAATGAAAGAAAATACTTTATCAGATTATAGTAAATTGATAGCGAAAGTTTTGAAAACAGTTCGGGTTTTAATATGAGTATGACCCGCTGAAGATTTTTCTCTGGTCCTATAACATCAATTAATCATTTTGAGTGCACTTTTATATGCTTTTTAAATTATTATTGAACATATGTTCTAATACTAACTATATGTTTTAGCTATAACCAATAGCCAAATAGGATAAACGCCTATGGTCCATAATTTAAAAGGCTCTATTTTTGATAGTAAAATAGTTTGTTTGGCAGCTCTTGGTAAGCCATGATATGAAAGTATAAAGTAAAAACACAAGGTAAGTCTCACATTTTAACCCACTACGTTGTTTAAATTTAGATATAAATTTTAGTTTAAGGTATCTTTATTTCTGTGGTGATGATGACTTAACAGTCAAAATGCGTCGATATTTAATAAAATTCATTTTGTGAGACCTACCTTGTGTTTTTTACTTTATATAACAATTCAAGGAAACAATTAAAGATAACATTTGGTCAAATGCATTAAGTAAATTATTTACGAATCTATAGTCCGCGGAAGGCTTAATACGTCTCTCGTAATAACCTCCAAAATATACTAGATATATGTACTAAATATTTGCATTACTTTGTCTGTTCCGGATGCGTGGTACGTCCAAAGAAATCGAAACCGATATTAAACCAACGATAGATGTTGTTGTGGATGTCAAAGTATTTATCGCAGATCTGCTGCGGCGTGAGTCCCTCTTCCAACGCTTTCGTTTCTGTCGCCGTGCCATACTCATCCGTGCCGCCAATGTACAACGTATTCCAGTTGCACAATCTCGAGAATCGTGCAAACACATCGGCGGAGAGCACGCAACCGATGATGTTGCCCAAATGAGGCACGTTATTCACATAAGGAAGCGCCGATGTGATTAGTACGTTCTTTTCCCCGGGCACTGGTAACCTAACAATTGAAAATTGAATGTTTGTATGGTATTTTAGGTAATAAAACTTACGATGGAACTGCTTCCGGTTTACGTTGTGGCAAATCAGATAGAGATTTAATCCATGCCAATTTGGCTGCTTCAATTTCTTCATTTGTTGGTTCATCCGGGAGATTATTTTTGTTTGCTGGTTGCTGATTAGTAGCATCGTCGGAGAAATTCATTGCTGGATATTTAGCACCGGCTAATAAGGCCTGATAGCATGTTGTGGGTGTAGACAATTTAAATTCTTTTAACGCATCCTAAAATACAAATTTATTTCATCATTATATTTGGAACTAATTTATAAGGCCTATCGGAAAGTTCCGTATATTTGCCAAATAAAACAAAGGCAATAAATCAATGAATCTAAATTTTTCAAACTAAAATTAGTACTATTTATTGCATCGTTACTGTTATACCATTTTTTTAATAGTATACCGTTGTTTATAAACTATTTAAGATAAATACTAGGTTTAATATATGAAAACTTCTTATCAATTGCCGATATTGGAATTGAGACAGTGGCTCTGGTCTTGTATGCATTTAGATGCGCTATTTGTCTTGTTGAAAAATATTTTTACATTATTTAATTTTCATTTTTTTTTATAAAATGTGGTTAAAATCCAATACTGTAATGTCTAATTACAGCTGATAAATGAAAGAATATGCTCCTTAAATGGTTCTACTATGTGATCCTGTGACAAGTTGTTGTTTTTCACCTCACTACTCTTAATAATGTTCAAATTCAATTGATTAAAACATTGGATTTTTAATGTCATTGGAACATTAATTATCTGTCTTTTCAATCCCAACACCAGCAAGTGAATTTTCATATATTACATTCTTTGTTACCAATTGGTATATTTTTTACAACTTTAATGCATTTTTGGATAAATTCTACATTTTACTCATTACACAGTATGGCATAATCAATAAAAAAATTATTTACGATATTTCATTATCAAATATTTATTTCTTAAAGTGCGATATTAATGTAATTTAAGGTAATCTAAACATTTAATTTCGCCTGAAATGAAAACAAATTTAAAATGATATTTCAAAATTGCAATTATGCTTGCAAGAGCTCTTGAATAATGATAATCATTATGTTGTAATGGTTGTAATATAAATATTAATACAAATTAGAGAAAAATAAAATACTTTCATTTCATGCTATAAACGTACAGAACTTTCCGATATCAAAAATCAAGTTTGAAACTGTTAGGAATACAATGGAAACAAAACTTCAAAGAGTTTCAAACATATTGGATACTACTTACCTGTATTAAATTTTCTTTTTCCAACAAAGCTAGCCATGATAGAACGTTCGGGAGATTTCCAAGATATTTCGCTGTCAATTCTTTATCGGAATAAATTGGATATAGCGTACTCCACACTGTCGTATCAGCCAATGTCACATTTCGCTAAAATAGCATTCAATTACATGCATGCAATGCCACTAATAATGATGCAATAATTACTTTATTCAAATATTTATCCGTCAAGGCAGAATTTAACGTTTTCAGCGCATTTTCAAAGCCAGTTTTCACTTTATCTGCCTTCGATGCGCTTCCAATAAGAAATGCTGCATTCGGGGCAAGTTCACATGCTTCAAACTCCAACCACTGTCTCACCAATTCCTCATCGGATTTTTCAATGGGATTTAAATATTGTACGGCAGCATTTGATGAAAATAGGCGTCTTCCATCGTCCAATTCAATGTACGGTAAGCAACTCGGTTTTGGAATAATTTTATCTATAGATATAGTATTTATCAATTATATTGCAATTAAAATATGTTTGATTTTACCTCCTGGTTTTATAAATTTCACATCAGCACTTTGTTTTGCCGCTTTTAAGGCAATTAGTAGCTTCAATAATGCCGGGTTATGTTCGTTGGAGTAAATAATCATGATTTTTCTATTATTTCACTTAATATTATTAATAAATAACAGAAAAACACCGGATTCGTGTGTTTTATTCTAGGTTATGTGAGACGTGTCGTCTACCACACGACAAAAAACACGCAACGCCATCTGTTACATGGTAGCTACCTTAAATTACATCAATCATCATGTGGCGGCCTCTATAAACAATATATCAATTACGATAACAAAACCGCGACAAGGATATAAATACAAAACGGTGCAGAAAGAAGAAAGACAGACGGCAATCAGCTGTTTTAACTAAACGCAATATTCAACACTACAACAGGCGCGTTTGTTTTGATTAAGTTATAAATAAAATCGCGAACCGGGGAATTTAATTCGATTAATGTGTGATATACAATAATGGCAGAGTAATTACAACTGACACCATTATGTGGCTGCTTTATTTAATACTCAACGTTATTTACGTACTGGCTGGAGTCGCTGCATTAATTGTGTTTTTGTGGATGCAATTCTATGCGGCTGGCGTTTTCGGTTTCATAACAGGTAACAAAAACAACATATCTAGTAGACTAAGAATCTAATCATTTTTTGTTTTGTACTGATAACAGTTTATTTATAACTTATTAATTATCGTTTCTTAATTATCATCGCAATTAATGCTAGCAATGCACTCTTTAAATGTCTTTGTAGATTTGCAAAAATGAAAAAAAGAATCGCCCAACGTGGGGCTCGAACCCACGACCCTGAGATTAAGAGTCTCATGCTCTACCGACTGAGCTAGCCGGGCCAATAAACGAATTTCGGATTATCTGTTTTATATATAACAAGATCTAATTTAGTAATTATTGTAAAAGACCTTGTTGATAGAAAATAAATCCGTCGATGTCAAACAAGTGCTTCGTTAACATTGAAAAACCGGATTACAATTTAATCTATTATTCAACAATTTTTTTTGTGTTTTAGCGTTAATCAGTGGCGTAACAGCTCATCTAATATGGTTAAATAGGAAGCAGACGATTGAATTGTGGTATGAGCAACATGATCTGAACCAGCTCTTTTGGTTGGGATTCTGGACGTTTGCGTTGAGCACGAGCGGATTGGTTTACTATTTGACGGCGATGATTATATTGCAGGAATGTAAGTATATGTTTACACACATCATAAAATGCAAAAAAAACCTATTCCATAGATGATTAAGCCACCGATGTGTTGTTATCTTTTTGCGGTCTGGCCATAAAACATTCATTGTTTAAATATTTACTTAGCTAATTGAAATATTCATGTTACAGGGCCGATGGTGCATGTGGTCGCAGCCATCTGGGCATCAATTACACTCAAATCGGGCACGTTCCTAATGCACTTATCGTATCGATATTGGAAACAACGCCAATTGAGTCCGGAGCGTTTGCATGTTAACGACCAACCGGCTTAAAATAACACAACCCCAAGAATACTAGAAATCTCTAAACGTATGTGATATTTATAGGCGTATTTTTAAGCATATTCACACATTGCATTTAATATAAGTTTGTAAACAAAATGTATGTTTAACTACCCAATATTTTCTTATTATTATAAATATTTAACTACATATGTGTGCGTGTGTGGTTAATTAATTTTTACAAGTGTTGCAATATGATCCACAGTGGAATTGTATTCTGCTTTTTTCCATCCATTCCAAGGCCATCGCGATAGCTGCACAAAAACAATGAAATGTAGGTTCTACATGATTTTTAGCTTGTGTGCCATTATTATGCTGTTTTGATTGTTATTTACCAACGCATAACTATCTAATCGAAGTATGGTCGTTAATAATTTTATTGCACATTCCCTAAGATTGCGAAAGATTAATTTAGCAAGAAAAATCACGTTGCTAATTTGAATATGCAGTCGATATGATTTAAAGGTATACATAAAGGAAAATGTTATTATTTAAAATTAAAAAAATATATTTGTTTGAATCATTTTGAATGATTAACTTACTATTTAACAGTTCCACTCATTGGTGTTACTAGAAAATTTGGGCCCAAATACAAAAACTGTATAAATTGTCCCTATCTTTATAGCAGAAAAGCTGTTTTCTTCCGATTTCAAAGCTGAAAATCTACTTATTATTCGTTTTAAATACATTACTGAACAGAAAATCGCTCACTTAAGGCTGTACCCGTCCATTTCGCTCTCGCAAATACGTTTACATGTAATTTTTATAGGAAAAAGTGCTTTTGACGAATTGTGTAATTATTATTAGAGATATCAATTTAATACAAAAACAAAATTAAATTAAATAAAACACGCAGGTCGTTATAAAGCTATTTTTTAATGCCAAAATAATAACGTAAAAAATGTCAAAGTTGCTTTTTTACATCGCAATTATGGGATTAAAAGGTTTTTTTTAAGGGCTCTATAGAAACCTGCGTGTGTTATCTAGCTTTATTTTGTTTGTTGGACGAAATTTATATTTTTAATACTAAGAGCACAATCCGTAAAAAGCGAACGCAACTTTTCCCACATGATTTATATTGAGATAGAAGGGGAGGGAAGAATCGGCAGGTACAGCCTTAAAAGGTGGAATATTTATTTAAGATTTTTTCAAATTCATACATAACTTTTCCCTTGGAAGTTGAAAATTTTTGTACATATAGAAAAAAAATAATTTCTAAATTTTTACAAGCTTTCAAATCATTCATGTAAGTACACTGTACAGTACATAATTGACATCAGATGGCAACCAGTAAAATCAAAGTCTATACTAACTTCGGAATTCTTCGATTATTTGTGTTAATTAGAGCTTCCATAAATGAGAGTACCTATATTTCTGAGCGTTATATCTAAGACATAAAGTACGAGGGCATCTTAGAAAACAATTGCTTGCAATTCAATACAATTATTTTTCCAAAAGTGTTCGTGTACTCAAGAGCCCTTAGGACCTATTAGCCCCGAAGCAATGCGTCATTTTGCTATCCCGTAGTTACGCCACTGCTTCCAGTTTCTAAAGCATTAAATTTTGATGAATATATTTGCGATTTTTCTTTGATCTTTGGCATTTCCAGCCAATTTTTTATCCAAATTCCCTTTAAAATGTAGAAGAAATGCGTTTTTTCGCTTTTATAGCGATTTTTATGAAAATCTTTAAACGTTTTGACGGAAAATCAATGAAAAATCATTGAAGAAAATTGTAAAAATTCCATCGCGAGGCAAAATCGACCAAGAAAAGAATTGTGGCGATACTAAACAAGCAAATCGGTACTTATAAATTTAATTATCCCCGCAAGAATACATGTGACAAGTCCAGAGTACAGTGAAATAATTCGACTTGAAGATAAAAATTAATTCAATTTTAACAAATTTTGAATAAAGGATATGCTTTTTCCAATATTTGCTTATAAAAAAGCAAAAGAGTACTTTTTTCATTACAGAGCATTGTTGACGTAATCATATTTACCACTATGAAAAACCTGATACTTAATTAATTGCAGCAAATTATTTCTATTTAATTGCATGATTTTGAAGTTTCCTCAACGTATATTATATTATTTAAAATTTAAATAAAGCACCAAAATTGCCTTAACAAATATGCTTTTACTTCTTGCAATTGTTTTCTTTTTTGAAAGAATATTTTAAAAAATTATTAATTTTTCACAACAAATTACTAAACTGCATGTATTTTTTTTTAATTATTGCTGATAAAGGAGTTGCAAGTAGAATATCTTCAGTCAAGAATTTAATAACCGTGAAGTAGCAATGAAAATTTTATGACAAATATTCATTTTTGAAAGCAACCGCAAAAAACTACCAAAAAAAAATTACATTTAACTGTTTATAGCATTTATATCTCTTTTATTAAGGCTTAATAACAACGAAAATTTAATATTCCCGAAAATTACCATAAAAAACTAAACTAAGTTAGAAATATTTTAATATTTTAAACGCAAAACTTTACGAAAATACCTTGCAAATGAAAATTGACTTTAAATTAATCTGAAGTTCCTTATTAACGACCGAAACTGTCTAAGAATAGCATTTCGTTAAAAAATGTTTAAGATTTATCCAATTTTGCTATAAGTTAGCCACAAACACATTAAGAATGGCAAGTTTGACTTTGAAGCATTTGAATTTTTTTTTAAGTTTGTCGATAAATAAGAAGCTTTTTTTAATAATTTTTAATTATTTTGATATATATTTTCTCTAGATTGTATTAAAAAGCAACAAACTTTTAGTAAAAATGTAAAATTTGTATTAAAATAGCCAATAATTAAAAAGCCAAACTAATTGTAAGTGTTAAAAACATTTTGATATTTTAAAAGCAAAATTGTGTGGGTTCTTTATTAATTTAAAAAATTATCTTTAATAAATACAATGATGGGCGACTTTATAACATTTTTACACACAAATATCAATGTTTTAATAAAACCAAATAATACTACAGGTAGATTGAAGAAATGATGAAAATTATCGCGTTTCTTTGTCTTTTCGCTAAGGAGCAACTATTTGGTGAAATAAATTATAGTTTTCTTCGTAAATGTAAAGGAGATTCAGATATTTTCAAAGGATTTAAAAACAATCTTTAGTTTTGATGATAACAAATTTTACGAAAATATAATAAAATAAACACATTTTAAGCAAATTTTATCTTGAAATATTTGAAATCTTTTTAAAAGTTCAAATTTATCGACAAATAAGATGCCTTTTTAAACCATTTTTAATTATTTTGATGTAATTTTTCCCTAAATTGCATTAAAACCGAACCAAAAATATTGCGTTTGCTTGTTTTTTTTGCTAACGTGCAAAAAGTTTACTATAGCATAATAATAAAATTGTTGGCGTGATAACATACATTAAAAAATAATCAAATTTTAAGCAAAAATGGCTTGAAATTAATCTAAAATTACTTTATTAACGACCAAAACTGTCTAAGAATGGTAATTTTTTCACAACAAATTCAAAATTCATAAAATTAGCCAAAGAATTTTCCAAAATCGCATTTAGAATGGCAAATTTTATCTTGAAATATTTGAAATCTTTTTAAAATTTCAAATTTGGCGACAAATTAGATGCATTTTTAAACAATTTTTAATTATTTTGATGCAATTTTTCTCTAGATTGTATTAAAAATGAACCAAAAATATCGCGTTTGCTTGTTTTTTACTAACGAGCAACAATTTGGCGAATTAAAAAATATTTGGCATTCGCATAGATACATGTACATATATGTGTGTGTGCATTTCTCGACGCTTCGCCGATGAATAATCGGAGATAGTGAATGTTTGATTTGACCCCGCTCCTAGAGCAGTCCCGTAACTAAACTGTACTCTGGACTTGTTACGTTACGTTCGCTCACCTGTCGAGCACAGCAGATGCACCAAGAGTCGTCCTATGAGACTACCACAACAGACATGCCGCTTTCCATATAATTATTTATTATTGGTGGCTCATATCGCTCTTTACCAACGAGCGTATTACACACACATTACAATCATTACTTTTATTCGTGCGGTATTTGCACAGCGAGGACCATAGAAGAAGACGAAGAGTCAACAAAGTTTTTCGTGCGTTGCTGCTGCGGTGGTTGTTGTTATTATTAGTTTGTCAGTGCGCTCCAACACCATGAAACAGTGGCGATTTTCGGTGAGTACCTAACTATTTACATTGCAATTTAAGGTTATATTTATATCAACGTTTATCGACATGTGTTTGTTGTAATGTAATCTAGATGACTTAAACATTTTTTCATTAATCAAAGTTGTAAACAATTGTTTGACGTTTTATCTGTCAAATAACAATGTGTTAATTTTTGTAATTAATTGGTCTAGTTGACTTGGATCAAAATTCATTGTAAACACTTTTTTAACAATTTTAGTAATGACTTGTGTTTTTTAAATTTAATCTAGTTGATTGTGGTTTCGAATCAAAATTCATTGCAAGTAATGTTTTTGACGTCTTATAAGCCAAATACATAACGCATGATCTAATTTAGATATTTTAGATAATATTTACGGACCCTTTTATATATTTTGCATTAATTAACAATGTTAGTGATCCAATTCAAAAGATGCCACATTCATTGTTGCATGTCCGAATCGAAATTGCACTAATTATAGAGTGATATTTTACTATATCGGGCATTTTTTGTAAATTTCCAGGCGTGTTTACAAAGAAGTTTAAGATTTAATTGCTTTAACACTCTAAAAAAATTAAATATTTTACACAGACTTTTATCAGTATATTAATGATAGTATTATTGGACATGTAAGGGTGGTTTATTGCAAATAAAGTTTCTTTTATAATGTATTGAGGGCCCCTAGAAAGTGCCTTGTCTGTTTTTTACTAAATTAGACGTTGCATGACTTGATTTTTTTAAAATTTATTTAGTTAAATGTGATTTTGAATCAAAATTCATTGTAAATAATGTTTTAGACGCTTTGTTTGTCCTAACCCACTAAAAATTACATTGTTGTTTTTTGTAAATGAATTTAGTTATCTTCGACTTAATGACCTAATCTTTTTGATGTTTTATTTGCCAAATGCATAGCGTATTAACTAACAGTCTGTATTTATTTTGTTTTGTTACAGTGTGCGATTAATAATCTTTTATTTGGTCTAAACGTATTTTTAAAATTGTTTATTACGACAGGCTAATTTCGAACTTTAAGATTCATCTTCTGTCTCTATATTTTCTATAATTCGCTTTTGTATAATTTTGTACACTTTTAATTTACACATTGTCTTATGGTTTATCAAAGTATCAACCGAATTATACAATACAAAGATGGAAATTAATTTGTAGTAATAAATTATTTAAAATATACCGTAAAAACAGTATAATTAAACAACTAAACAAGAGTTTAATCACATATTGTAACTTTTGCAAAACAAAATAAATATATGAATTTGGCAAATAAAACATCAAAAAGATTGTCATTAAGTCGCAAACAACTTAATTAATTTACAAAAAACAACAATGTAATTATTAGTGGTTCATGACAAATAAAGCGTCAAAAACATTATTTACAATGAATTTTGATTGTAAATCGAATCCAACAACATTAAATTAAAAAAAAACATGTCATTCAACGCCTAATTTAGAAAAAAAGCCTTCTCGGGCCCTCAATACATTGTAAAAGAAACTTTATTTGCAATAAGTGGTTTATTTACACGTCCAATAATACTATCATTAATATACTAATAAAAGTCTGTGCAAACATTATATTTGTTTCTTAAAGTATTAAAACAATCAAATCCCATAAACTTCTTTGTAAAAACGCCTGGAAATTTACAAAAAATGTCTGAAATGGTAAAATATCACTATAAGTACTGCAATTTTGATTCGGACAGGCAGAAATTAATAAATTTATTTAAAAAAAACCATGTAATTATATGATATCCATATATTTGACAACTAAATCAACAAACATCTATTTTGTAGAAAAATTAAACAACCAAATAAGAAATGTACATTTGTTTTTTTGCGATTTAATCTAGTTGGCGGTACATTAATGACATTTACATAGCCTACTAACAAGTTCTTTTTTGTTTGTTTTTTTGATGACTTCACGCATTCTAGATTAATTAGCGATTAATATTCATCATAAACAGCCCAATTTGTGATGTCCGTCCTGGGGCAATTAGCGACAAAATTAAGCGTTTGCAGTAATTACGTGAACAATTCGCATACACACACACAAACCACACAAAACGCCAAACAATGACAACAACAACGATAATTTCACTCCTGAAGTAGACTTTCTTAAAAATTTTACGAACGCAAAAAATTCTCATCATCGCACACAGAACAAATGATGTTTGCTTGCTTGTTGACGTAGTAGGCGCGCGCGCTTTTTTTTCCATTTATTTTAATTGGAAGAAGAAGAAGAAGATGATGAAGAAGAAGAAGAAAAAAAGAAAATCGAGTATATAATGTGAATGATATTATTCAGCATGGAAAGAGAAAAAATAGTTCTCATGTTCATGTGCGATTTACATTTTATTGAATCGATGTTGGATATCAATCTGCGAAAATGTAGAAAATGCAATCGTGACGTAATCTAACCTCACTTAACCTCGCTCGTCAATCGACGACGAGTCGAGTTGATTCATCGTTTATATCGTGATTTAATTGAATTTCGGCGACAGTTAGTTAGACACACAATTGTACAGTTAAAAGTACGAATTTCCGTACGCGTTTCGTGATTACAAAATAATTAAGGAACAGCGCGATTTGTCAAGCTTAGAGTGTACAATTTCGTAATAGCGGTTAAAATTTTATGTGTGTGTGTGTTGCTTTTTTCTTCTTTAAATTATAATTGTTGAGAAATTACACGTGGCAAAAATTGCGCGTATTGAGCATTTAAATTTATGTGCATTGACCAAACAAGCATGTAGTATATTATAGTATTTTTTGCTTGTTCTATGGATGTTGGGACTTAACCAAGTGTTACTAATCTAATACATTTACCGTTTACAATTTTACTGCTCAATAATAATTTGTTGTATGATGAAATGCTGTACTTACTGCCATTGATGCGGTTTAAACGCAAACAAAAGCTTTTTTTTCTTCTAGGAAATTCACCAAGAAAAAAAATTCAAATGTTTCTTGGTCAAACAAATTTTGTTTCTATTGTTTTTGGTAAATATGTGATTAAGTAAGTACGAAAAACAGTAGATTGGTCATAATAATCTTTTTTTGCTCAAAATTTAAAAGAGATTTAGCAATTCGAAAAAAAGTTTATTACAATAATAACATTTTTAGTCGTGATTATTGTTTTTTTTCTGACAATGTTGAATTGTTTTGATTAGAAGTGTATAAATTTTGATTAAAAATTTAATATAGATATTAAATTGATATAAATATGTTACGATTTTAATAAAGAGATGTCTTGAAACCTTGAATTTTATGTTAAAATACTTGAAAACTGTTTAAAATTTTTTAACTATTTACCAAAATGTTAGGCCAAAATACTATTAAATAGTGTAGATTTTATCTTAAAATCTTTATAAATCAATCAATCAATCAATCAATCAACGTTTCCTAGTTAAAATGTAAAGAAATTAAAAAAAAAAGTTTACTTCGAAACAATAATCAAATTATTATCGTGAATATTGCGGTTTTAAATTAAGTTTTAATTGTTTTGATGAAAATTGAACGAAAATATCTTATAAATGAGAATATTTTAAGCAAAAATGCAAGATTGACTTGAAATTAATTTTAAGTTGTCTTATCAACGATCGAAACTGTCTAAAAATAGTAATTTCTTTAAAATACTTTTAAAATGTATTAAATTTTACCATAGTATTAAACAAAAACACATTAAGAAAGGCAAATTTGATTTTAAAGTATTTGAAATGTTTTTTAAAAGTTCGTCGATAAATAAGCAGCTTTTTTTAATAATTTTTAATTATTTTGATATATTTTTTTCTCTAGATTGTATTAAAAACGAACATACTTTTAGCAAAAATGTTAAATTTGTCTTAAAATAAAATTATTTTAATAAAAGTGCCTTAAAATGACAAATTTTATGTAAACATGCTTGGACACTGTTCAAAAATTGTAAATTAGAAAAAAAGTTTTAAATGCTATAAAATGAGTTAAAAAAGCAATGGCATTCGTACTATGCAGTCTCAAAGGGACTAAACTTATAAATGCATTTAGTTAGACGATTTAGTGACTTTGAAGCTATATATTCAACAATGCACAACAAATAAATTTTTTATGACAGTGCTGCGTGTGATTTGTCTTCGTCCAATTCACGTTAGGTGTAATTACGCGCACGACAATTAAAACGTACAAAAAAAATTCATCATTTTGTCATTCGAATGCACAATTCACATACGTCATAAAAATAAATTACGTATTTTAATTTAAAAAATAAACGTAAGGAGCGCACAATAGCAAATTATTTAAATAATAATGCAATATGTAATTATCGTGTATGCGCCTGACAGGCTGGGATGACAATGAACTTGATTCACTATTTTTTGACGCATTACCCGCAAAAGATTAATTAAATAAAAGTAAATATTTATGAAAATCAACGAAGCAAACGTCATTCATCTGTTGGTTGGATGTACAATACAGTTGCAATAATGCAATAATACAGCAACAATGAAGGAAAAAAAATGCTTTTTTTATGGATAAAAAAATCATTTGCATATTTTCTCTTATTTACCAACTGTTACAAATTCGCAATTTCAAAACAAAAGCGTTCCAAGCGTATTTTGCTTTATGTAATTACAAAATTAGCAACCAACAAAGTGGGCTATTTATTTGAATCAACAACATTTAGTTTTTTGTTCTTTTTTTATTTTCTACTACGTGTTGTTATTAAAACAAATATTGTTAGAACGCCACCCACGATTTTTGCTGCGATACCGTTACGTCTAATCGAACGATATGGAAACAATTAAATGATTATTGTTGGTCGTGAATTTAAACAAACAAAATTTTAAAGGCGTCGTAAAATGGACAGTTAGAATCGCAATATGGTCACGATACAATCAAACAATGAAAATTGTTTGTGGACTTTTTCGTAAAAAATCAATTTTTGATTACAAAATTTTATACAAAAATAGAAGATTTTAATCTAAATAACTAAAAGGTTAGTAAATGTTAGTTATTCAAAAATTTTGTTTTTGACTCCAATCCTCCTACGTTTTTTGAATATATACAATTTTCATGAAATGCAATCAATTTTATAATTGTGAATGATGTCGAGTTACGATTATTTTTTATTTTCGGCTTCAAATCTTCAAGTTCCGTGAAAAAATATGATTTTTCGCGTCGTTCAACGATTAATTAGTTGTCGAATCACAATTCTCCATGTTTCGTATACAAAATCAAATTTTCATGAAGAATAGTCGATTGATTTTTGCCGCTAATAACTAAGATGTCGAGTAGCGAAAATTATTCTTTCTATTTTTTATTTTAAATCTCCACGTCTCGTGAAAAATTATGATTTAAATATAAAGCCATCTTGCGCGATTAATGAAATTACGATTTTTTAATTTTTTACTACAAATCTCCACATGTGATGCAAAATAAATACAAAAAGTCGCTCAATTTATTTGTCGCTGAATAAAGTATTGTCGAGTAACGATTTTTGTTTATTTTCGCCTTTAAAGCACCACGTTTCATTAAAGAGTCGCCAATTTATTTATCGTTAAATAATAAAATAACTATGGAAAAATAACGTGAATCCTGTCGTTCACCGGTTGAAAAAGTGGTTAGTGGAAATTATTCAAATTTATAATTTTTGATTTCAAAATCTCTTTATAATTCTTTTACTTTTAATTGCAAATACACAATTTTAATGTCAAAAATTTATTATGCGACTTTTTTGTAGCCCATCAAATAGTTATTCAGCCAACTTTGCCGTAGATTAATTAATCATTCCTATATAAGTATGCAAATTGTACGAGATTGATGAAACAACGCTTAGCGCATAAAAAAACCGTCGGCTGCATTATGAATTAATTATGCAATCATCGTTTAATATAACGCAAACGCGTTCATAATTAGCGCACGTAGATAATTTCTTTGCGCTTTCATTCAACAAAAATGTTGGCATTGAATGCAGTGTGATTTTTAGAGTATGAACATTATAGATTCGCATACGAAAATAATAGATTTTGAAAAATAAAAAGCGGAGCAAAAGAATGCGCTATTATTAATTAAGCGAATTGTAGAGAAGAACAAGAAAAAAAAATGGAAATGAATAGGAGTGAGTGTTTTGCTGGCGTTTGGAATGAATGACAAGGCGAGAACGTATTTCTTAATTGCCGTTGCGCTAATAAACAATGCCTCCATTATTTTATTTTTTTTTATTATTCTTGAGTATAACAAGAAGAACAACGATGGCGCGTTGCTTTTATTTATTAAATACACTTTCTTTTCGAATTTCAATTTCATTCTATGTGTTTACCTATTATAAATTAGCAATACTCTCACATTTTATTATCTTCTTATATACGATAATAAGCGTTAATGACATTTAAAAACATGTTTTATTGCTAATTAATTGTTGTTGATTATGACAATGTCGTGTGAAATTGAAATTCAAATTTACCGCCAAAAATATTATTGAAATTTCAAGAACAGTGATAATCACCGGATGAGTTGGCATGAATAACTAAACATATAGATAATCTGAAAAAAAGTTATTGAAGAATTGCTGTTGCAATATTGATAACATCCTGCTTCATATTTTTAGAATATTCTTTTTGTTTTTGATGTTTGTTCTCTTGCTTCTTTTATTATTGTGTATTAGGCAATTTATTAGAGTTTTGATAATTGAAATGACAATGTCGTAAATAAAAGCTGTTGAAGATCTCTAACACAAATTGTAAATGAATGACAAGCGTAGAATTTGTCTCTTAATTGTATTTGTGAGCCTGGCCTGAGCACAGATTATCTGTAAACCTAATAAAGAACAAACGAATAATCAAGAATATACTATAATATATATGTAAATGGATTAACCTTATGCTCTAGCTAAATCGAGTCAATTCAAGTTGTGCGAAAATATTTAAACGATGATAAAAATTACTGCTTTTATGACATGATTTATCGTGAGATGGTAATTAGTCGTGGCTAATTACGCTAATGTGACGTTGATTCCCGCAAACGTAAGACTTGCAAATTTAAATTGGCCCCCAAAACGAGTCGTGTTTGTACGAACTTGCTTGTACAATCGTATTCATCTTATAGTGAACGACGGGGGTCACATTTATTTAATTTCGGATTTTTTTAAATATGCAAATGTACTATTATTCGTGGTATAGATATGAAATGATACTTAACTATAATAACTATTAAAGTAAGCCCTTTCCTAAATAAAGTAGTTACATGAACGAATAATCTTATCGCCAAAACATTTTTAAATTCATTTTCCTGAATCGAATTTTGTACTCGCCACGAATTTCATTTTTCAGCTTTTATTGGCTGAAACCGAGTTCTTCAAAGTATTAATTTTGGTTTTAAAGAAAGAAAAAAATCAGCTGGTGCCATATTTCATAAATTCAGTAATCGTTCTATAATATTGACAAAGTATTTAACCAGAAATTTGGTTAAAATGAGAGCCTTGTGAAAGGATGCTTTATTAGGGTGCAGAATCCGTGCACTCCCACTCTACAAATATGCAATTTTTTGCCAAATTTGCAACTTTAAATACCGCATAATGTTTAAATATCATTCTTGATTTGTCGTCTGCCTTTCTGGCAACAATTACGAGTGTACGAATAATCTTAACTTCAGTTAAAGTCATTGATGGCTGGCTAGAGCGAGGCAATTCTTCTAACACATTTTGGCCGCTTCTGAATGCATGGTATCTGGTGTTTTTGATGAAGTCGATCTACTCTAAGTCTTATGTAACATTTTTAGTGATTTGGCAAATGAATTTCTAGACATATTCTTTGCGCAATATTTATATCTATTTGTAAAAATTTGTAAAACGTAAAACAAGTGCTGTAAACAAACTAAGCGGCATATGACCATCAAACAATTTAGCAACAATTTGCGTTTTGACAATATCTTAAGCCGAGTTTTCTAAATGATCAAGTGTATCTTGCTTTGATATGGCGAGATAGCACTTTTATTTACCTTTTTACTATATTTTTCTGATATAAGATGAATTGAATACAAGACAAATTCATGCGTCTGAAAAAATACTAGATTCCGTATAGGCGTGTAAGTATAATAGTATAAGTATCAACATTTTTAAGCTGTTCTACAATCATTCCTAGATGTTGCTGTTAAAACATTTGTTTTCGATTTCGTATTAATTAATTAATACATTTATTCCAATGAACAAGTACTTGAATGAAATGCTAACACACAGAAAAATATTTCAGGTAATTTTATCTTGCTAAATAGGAGTATAAACTAGATTAGCGCGAATCGGCTAAATTCGATATATATTTAATTAAACGATTTACAGTTTACATCTATAGCTCCATCTTATGGTCACAATGAGATGAACACGAATGTACAGAATGATCATTTTTTCAACTTTTTCAAAATCTTAAATTATACAATAAAAATTACTGTTATAACATGCTTTATTGTGAGCTAGCAATTAATTATAGCTAATTACGTTAATATGACGTGGATGCAAGTAGATCTACAAAACAAAAAGGAATCAAATTTACCGCTCAATTTATGTGGAGTTTTAGTGTATTTAAATTTTCTGCTTTTACTTATCAATTCATTCCACTTGACCGAAACGAATCTACTTACACATGTAACAAAAACGCGCGTAATTAAAAGTGAAAAATTAATTAAATATTACAACAACTTGACATAATTATCTTTAATCTAGGTTTATATCTCGGAATTTATTAATATTTTATGGAAATAAAAAAAATTATGTGTAATGTGAAAAATGTTTCAAATTTCGAATTTCTCATACGATTTTATGCTTTTACCTAACGCGTATATTGTCCCACTTGACCGAATCTAATCTACTTACACATGTTAGTTAAAAGTGAAAAATTAATTTAACATTACAACTTGACATAATTATCTGAATCATCTTGGAATGTATTAACATTTTATGGAAATGAGAAAGAAAAATAAACATTTTGTTGCATTGCAAATATTACGATTGCGATTTCAATTAGCTAGAAACGCTATCATTTCCGAGCATTAATTCTCCCAGCGCGAATTCGTAACTGTACCTTTTATAGTTCGCATCGAATCTAAATAGACGCTAATAATAGGAGAAAATCATTTCGTCGTGAAAATACAGTTTTTAGCGACGATTGAGCGTCGATAATGATACGGTTAGAACTGGAGGGCCATTTCCATTTGTAACAATGTAAAATCCCCCGTCATTTGTTATTGACATTGTAAACATATACGTACATGTAAGTACGTACACACATACATGTTATGTTCACTTCGTTTGGGTCGTTGCTGTTTTGTTTCTTTCACCCATGCTGCATTTGCTACAATTTTCTAATAACAATAAATTATGAACCGTTAACATTTTATGCTTTTGAATGTGCAACAAAGTGCGCGAACGAATGAGCGAAAAATATTTAATATGGCGTACAAATCAAACGGCATAAACAGTGGCGCAACGATTCAAACCATGTTATTTTTGTTTTACGAGTTCATTTGTTTTCTTGTGGGGGTCGTGATTTTACTTTTCATTCTTCCTTTTTCTCTTTTTTTTTCGCGTTTAATTAATGCGAAATTCATACTCCAAATACCAAAATGACGCTTCGTTTCGTTTGCAACACTATAATTTAATTTCATTCATTAATTAATTTTAATTTTATTGTAAAATTTTCAGTTGTGCGATAAAAAAAAGTCGCATATCTTTAAATTTATGTGATGTGGAGTCAGTTTTGGGCGATTTTTTTAGTCATGCGGCGTAAATTTTAAGCAAATTTAACGTTTTCGTTGCGTTGTATAATTTTTTTGTTGTGTGACAAAAAATCACATCATGCTTTTTTAACATTTCTCTGCTTTCATGTCATTTTACACCGTTTCAGCATAGTTTTAGATCATGTTTTCGAGTTTCTTTCCTGCATTCAACTTTATGGTCGCGCGACAACAAGTTGCAATTCATATTTTCCCGTTTACTTTTTTTCGCTTTTAATTATTGCGAAATTCATTTGCAACACTTAGTTGATTTCATTGATTACTTAATTTTTAACGTTACATTAAATTTTTCGGCTGTGCGATACAAAAAAGTCGCATATCTTTGCAATTTATGTGATTTTGAGTCAGTTTCGACTCTTTTTTTGTAAAACTTGCAAGACATTTTTCAACATTACCTGGCGTTTCATGTTATTTTAAGTCATTTAAGTAAATTCAATGTTTTGGTCGTATTGTGCAATTTTTAGATTGTGAGGCAAAAGTCGCAACGTGATTTGTTAACATTTTTTTGCATTGCATGCCATTTTACATCATTTGAGCATAAATAGGGGTATGGGCATGTTGTATTTACAACATTTCAGTCACCACAATTCGCAAAATTTTAGGTTGTTTTTGCGAGTTTTTTCAACTTTTTAGTCGCATTTTGCAACATTATGGTCGCCCGGCAAAAAATCGCAATTCATATTTTCGCGTTTACTTTTTTCGCTTTTTAATTAATGCGAAATTCATATTCGAAATAATGAAATGTCGCTTCGTTACATTAAATTTTTCGGCTGTGCAAAAAAAAACAGTTGTATATTTTTGTAATTTATGTGATTTTGAATCAGGTTTAACTTTTTTTAAAAATCATTTGAGTAAATTCAACATTTGGTCATATAGAGCAATTTTTTGATTGTGTGACAAAAAGTCTCAATATCATTTTTTGTTGCATTTTACTTCATTTGAGCACAAATAAACGTTTGCGCAGTTTGTACAACTTTTCAGTACTCACAATTCGCAAAACTTTAGGTCGTTTTTGCGAGTTTTTCAACTTTTTAGTCGCGTTTTGCAAGTTTGTGGTCGCGCGACAAAAAAGTCGCAACTCATATTTTTGCCTTTACTTTTTTTCGTGTTTAATTAATGCGAAATTCATACTCCAAATAGCAAAACAACGCTTCGTTTCGTTTGCAACACACTTCGATTTCATTCATTCCATTATTGATGAAACAATCGACTAATTAATTTTGTTTTGTTGTTGTTGTATTTGCGAATAATGAAAGTTTTTTGTTTCGTTTTGCTTTTTAATTTACATCGTTACAATTCGAATTCGGCTAATTAGGCAAATTGCTCCTATATTATATACATTAAAATTAAAATTTATTTTATTTGTCTACGAACAACAAAAGGCTGTAAACTTTTTTTACACACATTATGGTAATTAATCCGCATGCATTATTCATTTGTTTTCATTCAATGCGTTTTTCAATGATTCATTGCGATTCGCCAATTAATATTTATGTCCGTCAGCGCCATCTATTGGAACTAAGTATCAAGTTGTGTGGGCTTAAACGACTCCAAACGATGCGAAACAAATATATGTATTCATTTTGCAATATATATATCTCCACGTTTCATTTTTTTTGGAGTCGTTTAAACCAGTGATTCTCAAAGTGGGCGTTTATCTACAGTTGAGGGGGTGATTAGTAACATATTATATTTTGGGGGGCAATAGACAATAACATTAGAATTTTTTAGTTTCGTCATAGAACATTTTTAGTACAATTTTTGATTGCTTCTAACAATGGCATTAAAATAATATAAAATGTTTTTACACCAAAAATAGACTCTGATATAACACGGTTTTGATTTAGTTATGGGATATTCAATACTTTATCGCAGAAAAGGAGCAAAGAAATCGCGTCAAAACAATAGAAAATGGTAATTTAAAATTGCGCTTGATATATTATGTTTAAAGTTTTGCGTCTCTAAAATTTTCTTATTACTTTGTTCTAAATTCAAATTTAAAGAAGCTACATTTTATTTGTAGAAACTTATAAACGTAACAAAAAGTTTTAACAAGGGGAGTGGTATACAAAATGATTTTATTAAAGGGGGGCGATGTTTCAGTAAAGTTTGAGAAACACTGGTTTAAACCAATATACTACTATGTTCAAAAAGTAAGAACAATTTTCAATTTAATTAGCCCAGGTAAACCGTACATCAATTATATTTTATTTGTAACTTGTAAGCATTGTATGCATGTAAGATTTTTTAATGATGTGCGATTTGCCTGCGCTATTGAAATTAAAAACTGGTCTTATTTTTGGACACAGTAGAATGTAACTGTTGGATCCGGGATGTTTTAGGGACAAATTTCATCGCGGAGTTTATGGTCATTTTAATACACAGCACAATCAAAAAGTTGTGTTGGCTTAAATGACTCCAAATCTTTTTGTCGTCGCCGACTATAAAATTGTCATGGCTTAAACGACTCCAAATAACGAAAATTGTATTATAATAAAATTACATTACGGCTTATTTGTCGTTCAATTGTCATTTAGAATAGTTTAAACTAACACAACCATTTAATCGTACTCATTCCTATTGTCATTATCGATCGTGAAGCAATTTTGGCGCCATCACCATTCCATCGATTATCGATTGCGAACGTGCGATTCGTGTGCTGGCTATTGCGGTGCACGTTATTGCGCAATCGAGCGCCTCCAGGAAGAATCAACACGCTGATGATGAATATAGCGGTTCGCTAGCCTCACACACACTCATACCCAACTATCCATACACACATCTACGCGTTGCGGTCGTGCCTTTTTTTCCATCGCTGCTTATCGTACGTGCATCGCCATCACACATCCAACGCACACACACAATGTCAAGGCCGACGAGTCGCTCGTATTCGCTGAAATGTTGCGGGGCGCGCTGACCGGTCGCCACTAGGTCAGTATGTAAGCTGATGCGCGCCATTCGATGATGATTCGACGACATTGTAATTCTTCGAGGTCATTAATTCGTACTCTGCAAAGTCATTACCAAAAAAAAAAAAATAATAATAACAACAATCATTTTTTGTTGGCTAATTAATTATAAACGGTTTAAACCATTGCAGCGTATTGTTTGCGCGCACAACAATATTTTTTCACATCGTTAAAATTCTTGATTGATGCGCTCGAGTTTTTAATTAAACTCGCAATTAATTTATAGACTTTAGTTATTATTTTCTAATTTTTAATTAGGTAGCGATTTTTGTGTTAATTTCAATTCCCAGAAGGTGAAGACGGCGATTTATAACAAACATGGCTTTAACGATAGATGAAGTTACGTAAAGTCAGAGTTGAACTGTGGATTTTGTGTCAATTTTAAATTCCAGAAGATCAAAATGGCACTTTACGATAAAATTGCGTTAATATATTATGTGGAGCAATAAAATTGATACAATTTTATAAAATAATCCAGTTTGTAGTTTGCTGGACAATGAAGTTATGCAAGGTTAAAGTTGAAATGCGAATTTTGTGTTAATTTTAATTCCCAGAAGGCGAAGATGACGTTTTACGACAAAGTTGCCCAAATATATTTTGCAGAGCTGTAAATTTGCTCAAATTTGATAGAAAAATCCAGTTTGTTGCTTCCAGGACAATAAAGTTATACAAGGTTAAAGTTGGAAAATATTATTTTCATAATTTTGAGTTCCCAGAAGGTGAAGATGCAGTTTTACAATAAAATAGTGATAATATTTATCGCCATGTATTAAAATTTATATAATTTAATGAAAAATCCAGCTTGTGGTTTTAATAATAACGAAGCTATCCAAGGTTAAAATTGAAATGCGAATTTTGTGTCAATTTCAATTCTCAGAAGGTGAAGATGACGTTTTACGACAAAGTTGCCTGAATATATTTTGCAGAACATTAATTTTACTATAATTTGATAGACAGATCCAGTTAGTAGCTTCCAGGATAACGAAGTTATGCAGGGTTAAAGTTGAAAAAATATTATTGTTATAAAATTGAGTTCCCAGAAGGTGAAGATGGCGTGCTGTAACAAAATTGCACATAGACTTTTTACACTGTATTGAATTTGCTACAAAATGATAAAAACGTCCAGTTTGTAGCTTCAAGGATTATAAATTCATGTAAATTCATATTGCAACCACGAGATAACTCGTATTCATCAAAAACGTGCTAAATTATTAAAAAAATACGACAATTCATTTTCAATTTATTTTTAAATTCATATAGCTTGAAATAACGAATCATTTCTAATCGTAGTTGAAGTTACATTACGAAATCGCCAACCTACGAGTTAACTCGTATTTTACAGTAAAGAAAATGTAGTGAATGTCAAACAGAAAGCTGTAAATTTGATTTATTTTTAATCATTTCCTTGAAGGTTTTTAAAAGTAAAGAAAAAATTATAACATAATTTTGCTATTTATGCTGTTTTTCCGCGAAGAAAATTCTTGTGCACATGTAATTTAAATGAATGCCGAGTAAATGAAACGCGTCGCAATGCGCATTTTAATGACATCGCGTTTTCTAGTTTTATTAAAAACTCCTTTTTGCCACTCGCGGCGCGCGCGTAATTTACATTTCATATGTAGATGATATGTATTTCTATATAATACAGTTACCAAGCTGTTAATGCTGCCTTCAAAGCGCGCATAAAATATACTATACTTATACGTGCGCTAACTGTAACTTTGTCGCTGTTGCAAAATTAAGCCTTTTTTCATGCATTTTATTTATTTAATTAGTATTTAAATGAAATGCACGTGGTTTATAATGTAGGAATTGACATAAATTGTGGCGATCGCAATCGGCACTTAACATGCGTTTGCTAAATCGCTCGGATTATTCGCATTCCATTCTATGTTTAGTTTTTTAGGCAAAATATCATACATATGAGCGTAAATTTTTCAAGTTTATTTCATTCGATATAAATTAGCGATATTGTTGTAAAGAACTACAATACTTCCACAAAAATATGCAATTACAGCAATTTATTGCTCGGATTATTGGCATTTCATTCGCATAGCTTTTAAGCGATCATATGTTAAATAATTGCATGTGGGAGTATCGTTTTCAAAAATCTATCTTATTGTATAAATTATTTTATTTTCGCATCTTGTGCGTCCTTCCATAGATACAAGCATTGCGTCTGGGAGTAGATGCTTTAAAAGTTTATTTCATTACAATATAAATCAAAAATATTTTCATGATGAAGTACAGCAATTTATTTCTCGGATTATTGACATTTCATTTTCATAGCTTTTAGGCTATCATATGTCAAATAATTGCATGTGGGAGTAGTTTTTTTTTAAATCTATTATTTCAATGTAAATGAAACACATTTTCGCAACGCAGTAGTTTGATAAAACAATATGTAATATTTAAAGCTATTTAAAGCATTTTATTGTATAAATTATTTTATTTTTGCATCTTGTGCATCTGGAAGTGAATTTTTTAAAAGTTGATTTATTTTTAATCCAAATAAAATATATTTTTGCAGGGAAGTATGTATATCTAATTAAAATTTGTATATTTAATGTAATTAACAGCATTTCATTTCACAAATTATTCGCATCTTATGCATCTTTCATAGATGCAAACCTTACATATGAGTGCGGCTTTTATAATAATAATCTCTTTGATATTAATGCAAATAAGACATATTTTCGTAGCACAGTAGATGAACTATATTCATTAATTGATATAGACTTAAACACGTAAAGTTGATTCATTATACATTTACGTCTTATTCTATATCAATAATTATTTAAAGTTATTTAAAGCACTTGATTGCAGAAATGATTTCAATAGCACATCTTATGCACCTTTTCATAGATCTAAACATTGCATATGAGAGTAGATTTCTGCAGGCAGTGCATTTGGGCTAATATCCGGCACAGTTCGATGCACAAATTCGATCGTGGGCCGGCGCGCGTTCATTCATCCTAGCGGTAAAAGACGGAATATATGGACATAACCTTTCCGAACTCGCGCCGCGCCGCGATGTCCGAAAAAAGCGATCACGCGCACGATGGCATACTATTACAGAAACCCATCATGCCTTTGATATTACGGTGCGATTACATCAGCAAACGAAAATTGTTGGTGGCGATGTTGCGGTATTACAATGTGGCGAATCGCACGTAACGGTGCCTGCCTGCCTGCTTGCCTCTCTCGCTCGACGCTACCCAGACGAAAAACATGAATTCGTTTGTGTTGTACTACGTGCGCTGGGTACTGTTATCTTTCGCGATTGTACGTATACGTACGCGATCAAACATAAATCTCGCTTCTCATAATTGTTGCGCGCGATAGCCGTTTTAATCATCATCATCGCTCCGGCTTTGTGAATTTTTACGTTCTCTATCGCGCCTTTGTGTTCTACACGATGCTAATTAAAATTAAAATTTATCTATTGTTAACAACCGCTAGAAAATTTTAAAGCCGTACGACGGTCGTATTCGAATTAAAAACTACACTCACATATAATGTCTTGACGCATTTCAAGTTGCCTAAATTCTTAAATTATAAACACTGGAACGTTACTTTAAAAAAGTATCGTAAAATCGTTATTACTCAAAACAGTATCGACGCTATTTGTATTCTATACATTTTAGTATAATTTTAGTTAGCATTACTCGATACTGAAAAAGTAACGCATTGCTTTTTTGCATTTTATATAATGAATGAAGACAGGAATAACCAATTGCTTGTAAATTTAACTACATCAATACATTGAGATAGACTTTTATGAATACAAAATTGACTTCTTTCTTCATATAATACATCAAAATGTAACGCGTTACGTCAATACTTTTTTGAGTACTAACGACTATCACAATACTTTTTTGAAGTAACGTGACAGTGTCAGTTATAAACTTATTATACAATTTTTAGCCGTCATTTTCCACAGTTATAAAGCTGTTCATACACTGCATCACCAAAAACAACATATTACACGACCAAACCAAATATTGACATTGCTGACATTTCGATTTCGATATCGCTATGATATTTAAATTACAAAATTTTATATAAAATGAGTAAATGGCTAAACAAAACGGCAATACATAAACAATTAAATAGTGTTATGAAATTTTGATTTTAATTACTTATCAATATTAGCGTTAAAAACAACTTCTCAGCTACATTTACGATGCAGGCTTTGTTTTGTAGTGGATAGAGGAGGTCCAGTTGCGTCTTAATTTTATAGTCTTTAATAATTATACCTATAGCACAATTGCGTCCAGCTTAATTATTGATCACACACTTGACTAAGTAAATTATAATAGCTGTGGAGAAAGAAAGAACTTAGGTACATTATTTTTCATTTTTTTGGATTTGGCACAAAAGTTTTAGTCTGTCCTGTAAACTTCTCGTGTATAGGGGTTGATTTGGTTTTATGTAACTTGGGCTTTGATCGTACTCTCCACGGGCACCTTTTTAAGATTAAATTGATTCTTTAAAATATTCTCTACATTAGCAATCCTATGATGCATAAAAAGTTTGTTGAGTATCGCCATAACTTGGCTTGCCGTTGATGAATAATTTAAAGTTATACAAAAATATTTATTACAGCTCACGCGTTTCGACTATATCGTCATCATCAGAGATAATGTTGAAACTTTACAAAATTGTTTGTTTATATAAATGTAATTTTGTAAACTTGCAATATTAGCTCTGATGACGACGATGTAGTCGAAATGCTTTAGCTAAAATAAATATTTTTGTATAAAAAGTTGTCCAAAATTTAAATAAAATAATAATTTATATAAACTTATCAATTGTTTTAGGTTATACCAATGACAAATCCACTATCGCTCATCATCCTAATCAGTTGTGCGCTCGGCGCATTTCCGCCAAGCGTGCGCCGTCAACGCCAACCACCTCAAATCAACAAAATTATCAGCGTGCAAACGACGTGCGATGCGAGCGTGTTCAACGTGAGCATCGGCTTGGAGCAGCCGTTCAAGGGGATCCTATTCGCGAAGGATTTCTCGCAGGAGTGTAGCGCCTATGGTAAGCGAAACACAATTGTAGTCCAACAATTTGTGTCTCATTATTATGATTTTTCTCGTTCTCAAATCGAGTTTCTATTTGTAGATTGTATTTGATAGACGATGGCGTTTTACCGTGCGATATGTGAGTGATACAGCCGCTAAATAATTCATTAATTTGAATTAATTTTTGTTTTTTTTTTTTGGAACTTTCACCATTGTTGTTACATTAATCTGCTTTCGCTAATTTCAGCCCAAATACAATTAATTTCACTAAAAACAAAAACAAATCATTAACCAAATAATTACATACCACTTGTATAATTGGTTGTCAACATTATCATTAAATTAATCGTTGCTATGATCATTAGCAACGTCCATTTAAAATCAAAAGTAGATCAATTAACCCGCCAACTAATTAATTTACGTAATTGGTTGTCTATAACAATCCGCCATATTTTTGACAGCTAAAAAATAAACACATCATGCTGTGCGATCAATTAACCCGATTAAATTAAATAAATAATATGTTGCTTACTGATACTGTTATTCTACCAGGTGGGATGCAAGAGTCGGTATCCATCAATTTACCAACGTCCGGCTGTGGTGTACGCCTAACAAGCAAAGACAATGACATGTACTACAATGTGATCGTTGTCGTACAACAGGATCGCCATCTGCGCCAGATCACCGATCAGGAAAGGCTCGTGCAGTGTCACGTCGATCGCAGTGAGTTTGTTGTACGTAGCAAGCCGATGGAGGAGGTTTTATTAGCCGATCGCAAGGATCATCGGTGAGTAATATCCATTATATGGTAATTGTATGTGAATTCATGTGTGGCATGTTTTGTAGGAGCGGGAGGATGAAGGATGAGGGATGGTCGACGACGGAACGACAACAGCCGGATGAGGAACGTGCGCAGCGGTTGAATGAAGCTTTGAAGGCTGCTCGCGCTTGGATGGAAATCGTGCCGTTGCATGAAACGGATAAGAAGCATGATGGTAGTTTACAGGTTGGAGAAGATGCGTTATTGATGGTTAAATCAACCCTACCAGGTAGAGAAGCATAACGAAAACATATTAATTACGTTTCTAATCTCAATATTGTAATCTATACCTTTTCCAGTTGTATTTCAGAATGCGTCTATATAAGTTCAGAAAATATTAAATGTATTTCAAAATAATCAAATGGATTTCAAAATTTATGTATTTTGAAATTTATATAATTTATCCAAAACATATTTGATGTATAACTATTATGAAATCGAATTGATACTTTCTGAAATACAACTGGAAAAGGTGTAGACTTCTCCATTTTTGTAAATATCATTCGCTCAAGCACTTCAGAATAAGTCATCCTGTTAAATCAGCAAATACATGTCTTAATTATTGAATTTATGTGATTCATTTCAGTGTGTATTATTTCTTCTAAGTACGAGCTCATTTACTATATAAAACACACAAAGTTTGTAAGAAAATGAAAAAAGTAATCATTTGGCAATTCTTCTAAAAGTTATGTTGATTTTTTACTTAGCCTGGTCGAAAAGCAAAAGTGCGATTTTGTCAAATTTACAAGACATGTTACTTGATTCTTGTGGAGTATTTGCCCTAACGCTAGCTAGCACTCTGAAAAATGAAACAGTTTATTAATTACTACCATGGATTTAATTACTGCATTAAGTTTGCGTTCTGTTGCATGTACAATACGTATCCGCAGCTAAAAAAAACTTATTCCATTTCACTTAACATAAGCATTAGCAGTTCGATGGATGCGATTAATACATGCGACACAACGTACATTCCCAGAGAACTATGTAATTCAATCGCTTGACAACATTTTTATCATTTTATTTCTAACTTCAAAGGCGATTTTATGGCACCCCAATCAGTAGGATTGATTTATTTGAAAAGTGGTGGTAGTATGTATTTACTTTCCATGATGCTGAAAATATAAAACATCAATAATTTTATAATTATTATACTTAATAATATTAATTTTAACCTTATTATGATTTAATTGATTTTTAAAATGTATACTCCAACATGCAAAGTTATGAAGTATAACAAGTTGTCTAACCGCAACTGTTAAATTTATATTTTTTTGTAATTGGCGCATTTTAAAAAATACACAAATTAATAATTTTTGTACTAATTGTATTCATTTTTAGTTGGCATCGGCTGGAAGGTGATCGATTGTAATGCACATGATGGCCTCGGTGACTCATCACAAAAGCTACTTGATGAATTCGGCTGCCCGGTGGACGAACTACTCATGCCCGAACCGTTAAAAGGACCCGCCAAACCGATTGCGTTGATGCGACATCAGGAGGCGGTCGCCAAGTTTGCGGCGTTTAAATTTCCCGATCGCGATCGGCTGCATCTGGCGTGCGGCCTACAGCTGTGCCGAGGGAAATGTCAAAAAGTAATTCGAATATTTATTAATAATCGTGCATGCGTGTAATGCGGAGAATGTTGCCGATGCGCGCTCGGCTGGGATTATATCGTTAAATATGCGCGGAATTTACTTGTTGCAATCCAAAACTATAAATGATTGCATTTTTTAGTTAAAAATACACATTATTGTATGATTTCAATCGCAATGCGAGTCAAAATCACAGAATTGAAGTAAAACAATATATATTTGAATCGACATAACATTGCTTGCAACATCCTCCAAGTAAACGCATACTTTTATTGAATTTTTGTGAAGTGATTTTTGCTAAATGTTTACTCAAAAATGTTGTATGAAATTGTAAAAAGTTGCTGAAAAATGTGACATTTGAGGTGAAGATTACATAACATTCATTTTTGGGAGATTGTTTAAAAACCGTCATTGCTATTCATACTTTAATCAATACTTTACGCTGCAATTTATAATAATTCGTATACGTATATTTTATTCACAATCGATCTGTAATATGATTATTTCTCTAAAGTCAGAAAAAGCAACATTTTTAATTTTGGCGTATGAAACTCAGATAAAATAGCTTTATTTTAACTGTTGGAACCAACTTTCGCTATATTGACAGACTGACTATACGTATAATAAATGCTAAGTTAATTCGAATGCTATTAAACAAAACTAAAATTTCATAGAAAATAAATAACTTATACACAACACAGTGACATAATGTCATTAGAATATATAATCATATAAAAACCTATATGCCCAAATGATTATCTCAAGAGTTAAAGAGACTTACTTCTTAACATTTCGTATATTATATTAAATATTAATTTGCGTCTTTGGGTTGTAATGTGATTATGGTTCCTAATGGTATTATGAATCATAATCACATAGAAAACAAGTGGAAGTCAATACCGCAAGAGTTAAAAAGTTATATTATAATATTTTTATTATACTGTGGAATATAAATTTGCTCCTTAAGGATATTAGGGTCTCATGAGCCAAAATTAAAAATGTTGTGTTTCCCAAAACGTAAACTTCTGCATTCATGTATTTTACGAATTTTTCGATTCTTTTCCTTAAGTGCGCAAAAATGCGCGCGCAGGCTGCGATTATCATCCGGCTCGTGCATTTGGTTAAAATATACATAATAAATTGTATGGACACATGCGCATTTCCTTTTAAATATAATAATAGTCTCAAATATGATAATAGACTAATGAATTTATTAAATTATACGATTGTGAACTAAATAGTACAAATACCAAGTGCAAATATGATTTTTTTTCCAAAATCAACCTGGCTTTGTGGCTTTGCACCTTAACCAGTTACAGATTTTTCGAAGAACTCAATTTGCACTAGTTACATTATTCTATAATTAAAATTGCTTAAACAGCAATTTTGAAAACTGCCATGACCGATCTTCAAACGTCGAAGATTTGCACATAATTTATTCATTTCTCAACTGATTTTAAGGCGGTTGGAAACTATTGAGTAATTTAATAAACCATTTACAATTCAAACTAAATATTTTTAAATTGAAAAAGCAAATTTTGTTATAGCTGACCTTCAAATGTCAAACATTTTCATACAGTTAAATTTATTTGAGTTAATATTTTTAGAATAATTGAACCTAGTTATGCAACAAGCGACCAAGCGACATTTTCCGCAAAATAACTTTTTAATGCCATTTGCTTCTCTATGACGTGAACTACAAGTGTTGTAATTCCTAGATTTGTTAACAGACAACAAATATATTATTTTTAACTTTAAATTAAGCGATGTCCCTTTGACTGCCATACTGCCAAAATTTTTGAACAGCCCTCCTGTAAAATTTAGTTTAAATCGCTTAGTCGATTGTTGCATGACTATGTCCAATTATTATTCAAATTGCTAATTTCCACGTGTCAATTGAAATGAATTATTGGCAATTTTCTTATGATTTTAGATCGATTGTGCGAGCCAGAATGATACGCGGGCCGGCAAACGTTTGCACGTGGGCGACGACGGCGAAATCCTCGACCGGCTCGAGGTGTTTAACAGCGTGGAGGTTCTGGCGCCCGGCATCGAGCTGGACAACATCGACCGGCAGCAGGCAGAACGCAACGATGTCGGTAAGTTGTGCTGTTGTGGCACGTGGAATGTTGCGCCCACGCACCATCAATTGTACATACACCATTGTAAATACAAGCGAAATATACAACATATTACAATGTTTGCACGTTTTCTTCACACTCTCTTTCTTACTATTATCTGGCGTCCCTTGTATATAATACATATATAATGCACACGTCATTAATTTTAAAATGCGCTAATTAAATTCGAATTGCAATTAATTGCCCGAATTGCACCATGCTACATTATTATTAGGTATAATAAGCGTAGAAGCACTAACAATGCGGACGCGTAGTTCCCATGTCAATCACACATGCAGAATGGCATAGAAGGAAGATGACAGATGAGTGGATGAGTCGACGATGAGACGCAACTAAACGTACTTATGTGCATGTACTTGAAATTGAAACAGCCGGTTTGTTGTGTTGTGGCGGACGACAACGATCGCAGCGGATAAATTTGATGCAATTTGCACAAAATACCACTGACAGTAAACATAATTATCATTGAAATGCTAATTCGCTGCCATATTCAATGAGGAAGACAGCATTGATGTCGTTGAATGCAACTTCCAATACTAAAACAAATATCTGTCAGCAATTTTAACATTGAATTTTTTTGAAGAAGAAGAATTGAAGAGCTTCACTACTTAAATTGTAAATATTTGATTAAAATTGTAGGGAACACAAGCAAAGCCAATTTATATGAATTTATTAAATATATATCGATTTAGTCTAGAAAAGTGCGATTCTCTAGAATATAATGGTCATGACTTATGTATACTTCTACCATTACCTTAAAAAAATACACGTATTAAGGGTAGGGTACCCCTGAAAAGTAGTTCAAGTCACTTATATTTAAAATGTAAATATTTCTGAAACTGTATGTTAGATTATTATATTATTTAAATATTCCATACATAGAAGGGTTTTACAATGCACTGACATACTGTCTTTTTATATCATATATTCAGGAAACTAATTGTGATATTGACTTAAATCAAACGATTTTGATTTTATAATAATGGAAACTAGGATCTTATATGTCCTAGTATTTCTGATAAGTAGTAAGTTCCTCCTTAACACATAAGGATTGGCTGCATGGTTTTCTCAAAAATTAACTTCCGAGTTCAAAACAGTTCAATTTTATCTTCCTTTTTTAATAGTTCCTGAAGATGTGATACAAAAAGTCAATATGTCAGTAAATTGTTGAACTCTCCTATTTATGGACTATTTAAACAATATAACAATCTAACATACGGTTTCAGAAATATTTGCATTTTAAAAATATGTGAGTTGAACTACTTTTGACGGGTACCCTACCCTTAATTAACTAGTCTAAACTGCATAATATCTAAAACTATTTTTATCCTTATAAAATTTTTACATTTACGTAAAAAACATAAACTGAACAAAAGTTATCACTTGTTGGTGGTATTTAAATGTACCAACATGGGATGGTAAATTTAGTGTACGATAACAAGGCAGTAATGAAATTCGTAATAATCATGTTGCTAACTAAGTTTCCACCTTTTATTACAATTTTTCAAGATTTTTTGTTAAAATCAGTTTCTAAAAATGACTTGAAAGATAGCTATTTTAAAATTTTCAACAAACAATTAATAATAATCGTTTTAAAAGCACAAAAGATAAATAAAAACTAACAATTTCAATCAATTTTTCTTAAATATTTTGACATGCCAAAATATGACAAATCAATTTAGGTAAAGGTCGAATTGACAATTTCAATAGTGAGATAAAAACAGAACTGATACGGAATAATCTACTGACTTTTAAGATTTAAACTTTTATAAAATTAATATAATACAATTCATAAAAATAATAATAAAATTGCAGCAACATTTGAAACTTTTTCGAAAGAAAGTTTACTAAGCATTTGCCAAAATACCCTTGATTCCACTAATTAAAAATTGAGAGAAGCAAATGTTATGTGAAGAACTATATTGTAGTGGAGGTCGATTGGGTGAGGCGTGTATACATGGTTGCCTAGCTAATTAGCGTCAGCGACGTGCAAAAAATGCAGCTCGCACAGAATTTTTTTGCGTGCGCTTTCGTTTTCTCTTGTTCTCATTGCGTTGGTTGTTTTTTTCGGACAGAAATGTATCCGCACCCTGCAAATTGCCATCAGCGGCCGAGAACAAAGCGTCGGTCTCCCATTCCCATTTATTCTTTTGCACTTGTTACCTTTTCTGCGTATAATTATGCGATTATACGCCTTTATAGCGCTCCGCCAAATAGAAGAATTATATCATATACGTATTGTATGTAATGCGCTTCTCGGTATATTTGATAATCGAGAAATAATTGACGATGACGATGAGATAATCGGTGATACATGGTATGTGCATGTAACAATACGCTAATGAAGCCACATTAAGTCTCCATTCAAATTTACCTTTTCCCATTCCAACTATTTTGCGCAAAAACCTCAATATGTTTCCTTTTTCAAAAAAAAAAATATTTGTCCACAAATTTAGAAATGCTAAAAAAGAATACATTTACTCGATTTCATCGCATTTAAGTAACTTTGCGAATAGGTATATGATGTGTAGGCGGTTGGCAATCAGAAAGTAGATTCGCGAAATGTTGAATTTATAAGCATCTTGTGTGGTTGCTACAAATTCTTATGATCATTGAGTTAAAACTATATTGCCAATACAATTTTTGATGTAATTTAATACGATTACATTGATTTTAACTAATTTTGCGAATAGGTATAATATAATCAGAGCAGGGTTGGAATGATTAAAATCATTTGATTTAAATCAGGTTTAAATCACATTGATTTAAATCGCAAATGCATCGATTTTATAAAAATACATTCAGTACATGTGATACAAATTTGTATACTAAAACAAATGAAACACACATAGATTAAACAGACTAAACGCATAGAAAACGTTACAAAAATCGCATGATTATTCATACAAATAAAAGGTAAACCATTAGATGTTATTTGTTATATCGTTGCTTTAAGATCACTTTTAATAGATAACTTGCAGAAAAATTAACATTACTTGGACCAAAAGAAAAAAAAATTAAAAATCTGATTTAAAAGGGATTTTTTCCAACCCTGAATCGGAGACGTCGGTTGCTATAATGAATGCGATCAACTTAGGTGCTCAAGAATTAAAGGCATCTAATATTCAAATTTTTCTAATCATTTTAATGGCCCAAATTATTTTTAGCATCGTCATGTTTGCGAGTTTCTTCGATTTTTCTTGGATTTATCGGCATTTTATATATCAATCTTTTTATAGTGTTTTATCATTATTGATTTCTTCATACGTTCTTCTCATTTTCTGCATAATTCTGACGAAAGTTTTGATGAAAAATGCAAAAAATCCCAGACAAATCATAAAAAACTTCCCATATTGTAAGAAATGTGCATACAAAAATTGAATGTTTGGGAAACATGAAGATGCTAAAAAGTAATTTGGTGCACTAAAAATGAAAATATTTCGTAAAATTTAAAGAGAGCAAAAATATATTTTTGGCACATAGGCGTTGGTAGAGCAAACGACGCCTCTTGATGATCAGATTATTTGCGAATAATATCAACTATGAATATGTACATTTTTTGAGTACCCTATCTGAATACAACAATTTTTATGCTTTATTAGTGTAAAAACAATGTAGATGTAAAAACGATTTGATTGATTTTAAATAATTTTGCAAATTGGTTTGACGATGAAATTAATTTGCAAGTTCCCATTAGGCTACAAATGACAAATAAAAAAACAATAAAACAGATAATACACTATTATTTTTGAATTTTGAACTGGTCTAGATTGCATAATATCTAGACATATCTCTTTAGCTGGATGCAATTTCTATTCTTTTTTACTTAACAATACATAAAATAAAGTAATAATGATGTTCATTTTAATGGTAAGATTTGCAGTTTATCTATAGTCGATTCAAACTTTTCCTAAAAATGTACCTATTATATATTTGGTTTCCCAGATTCACACCGTTTGAATACAAATTTCCTCGTTTTCTGTTCAATCTTCTAATTTTTATAGCGATTTTCTCTAAATAATTTTATAAAAATTAGCTGAAGGATAATAATTTTACGATTTTTAACAAAAAAATCTAAGAAAACCGTTTAAAAAAATAAAAACTAACACTTTTCCCATTTTTTCTCAAAGGTTTTGACAAATCAATTTAGAAAAATGCCGAATTGACGTTAGATATATGATTTTAGTATGACGGGCATTGTCAGATTTTGTGTAGGAACTAGAAATTATGGTAGCGGCCACAAAAATGATACGCAAATATTCAATAAAAATAAATACGAATTTAATATCGCACGATTAAATAGTCATTGTCAGAATAAATTTTTATTGTGTTATTGGAAACTTTATGAGTTTGTTTTATCAGATATGTTGGAAACTGTCTAATGGAAATCCAAACAGTTTCGAACGCCACGATGGAACAAATCTCGCCAATGAAGTTATTTTGACGTATTTGACTTTAATTTTGTTATTTGTAAAATCGAGATTTGCTCCATACATAGTAATGTCTGAAACTGTTTGAATTTCCATTAGACAGTTTCCAACATGTCTGATAAAATAAACAAAGCCTATAAATTCATTTGAAACAACAAAAAATGAAAACAAAAATCGACTTACCACTTTTTTGTCGCTTGGAAACGCCACAAAACAAAAAAGTGGCAAATCTATTCTCCTACATTTCTTAATGATTTTGAATTTTAATCGCACGATTGAACGGTTTTAATTTAATCACAGAATAAAGAACTTGCGAATAGAATCATTTACTATATTTTTTTTATTTTAGTCAATTTTATTCCAATTTAGTTCAGTTAAGCTTCACTTATTTTGGTACCTTTAGGCAGAATTTGCGCAAATCTCATTTGGCCTAATAATTTACCTAACGTTTTTTAGGCGAATCAGGAACTGACACAGAATACATTTGAAGAAAAATGAATCGCTATCACATATAACATTGTCATGTTAAACAAGGATATGATCGATCATCCGCGGTGGACCAGATATCAATACATACGCATAGTGGGTGGCCTACCTCTAATCAAATCTGAGTAATAAAAATCCAGCTTCCTCATTCCACCTCATCCATCCAACAACGAACTAATTGCCGTTGCGACGTCAAAACGGTCAAAACTATACATATATACACGGTGATAACGAGCGCTTGTCATCTGCCAACCATCCGCCCTCCGTCCTCTCGCCCCCTACACCGATAATTGATTGTGTCGTATGCAAATTCGATAAATTATACGTAGTACCTATCCCCCGGAGCCGTTTTCTTTGCTAACGGTATCGATTATTTTCCACACAGCGCGTCCAGATGGCGCGCGCCACGATGGTATGACGGTTAATTGGCGTAATTAGGCGTACGGGGCGGCAAGGCTTGTGGTTTACCGTACGGTATTGTGCCTCGTTCCGATTTTGCAATTTTCTCTAATTGTAATCATTCGAAAATCGTTGATTTCATATTGTTTATCGATGGATATTTTTTCTCCTCTCTGTATTAGATGGCAATTTGGAGAGATTCGCATCGGACATAAATCAAACAATACGTTAAATTATAGTGTGGCATGCTAATAAAATTGAATAACGTTATTTTGGGATGTATCGATTGTTTTTTCATGTGTATGTTTATTTATAGCTGTTGTTTTTTGTTTTTTGTATGAACATAAACATAGGTATGAAGAGTAGATTAATTTGCAAATAACTTCAACGAGTAAATTCGCGTAATACTATATATTTCGAGCACCCTGTATAGTTACGACAAATTCTAATGATTTTCAGAGTTAAGACGCCGTTGTTAATACATTTTTTTGAAAATAATTTAGCGCGATTTCATCGATTTTAAATATGATGTGAAATATTATATTATAGCCTACCGGAGAGTTTTGTCCGTTTGAGAAATAAAACAATCGTAATAAATTAGTTAATACAAATTTTTCAAACAAAAATTAGTATTATATATTGCATTCTTACTGCACATCATTGCGCACCAATTTTTATAATTACATTTTTAAAAGCCTTTTATGATAAGTTCTACATTTAAACCAATACACAATATTACATAATCAATAAAAATTCATTTACAACGTCAAATAGTGGGTTCTTAAAGTGCAGAGTTGAGGCATTGTCTATTCTAAATAGGTGAATTAGCCTTAGAAAATTAAAAAATAAATCTATATTTAAAAGTTGGAATGATGCTTGCAAAAGGTCTTAAATAAGGATAAACCATATAATGTAAAATAAATATTGATAAAGATAAGAGAAAAAAATATTTTGTTGCATACTTTGTAAACGGACAGAATTTTTCGGTAGACCTGATATTTTTTGAGTGGCTTAATTTTCAAATGGTTTTTAGTATCCTACACTACTTTTTAGTATCTTAAACATAAAATTTTTGAAGGATTTTTTTGCGTGCTAAATTCTGTAATGTTAACTTTAATGTAAATGAACATGTTGATATTTGAGTAAGATTTTTTCTTTGAGCTTCGACATTTTCCTTCAAATTTTTACTAAGATTGATCATAATTGATTCAAATTAAAGAAAAAACACGTTCCTCTAGTTTTTCTTATAATTATGATGAAAATCTTTATAAAATATTTTGGGGGAAAATGTAAATCAAATAAGGAAATCACAAAAAATTTCTTGACAAAGAACAATCCATCAAAAATTAAACGTTTCTAAACGTTTGGAGCACTTAAAATAAAAAATATGTCACAAAACACAATTCTTAAAAACCCAAAAATGCACATTTCTGACTTTTGTCAGGAAGAATATCACAAAAAAATTGACAAAGAAAACTCCATTAAAAATTGAACGTTTCAGAAACATGGAGGTACTAAATAAAATTTAAAGCACTAAAAATGAAAATATTTTGTGGAATATAATTCTTATAAACCCTAAAATGTACATATCTGAAATTTTGAGGTAAAAAGGCAGTGCCTCATCACGCTTTAAATAATTTAATGTAATTTCAACGAGTAGTAGATTGATTTACGAGTATCACTAACAAAGTAGATTTAAGCAACATTTTTTTTAGAAATGCACATATTATGTATATACGACATTTTTAGCGACGTGGAATGTCTTGTGCATGCATGTACACGCACCGAATTCCAAATCGGCAGCGCGCATAAATAACGCACGGCGTGCGCTCCATGCCGCGGCGGCGCGCCAAAATAAATTATGCCGAACGATACGATACGGATCGCTGTTGATGCCGTTGTTGCGTATATAGTAAATGTGGGGGCTCCGAATAAATAGCAAATCCATCCATCCATCCATCCATCGACGATAAATCACAATTTGTCGGGAGCGCGCACGCTAATGCCGCCGCAATTTGCCGAGACGATTCGCTAACGATTTATAACAAGTTGCGAGTACGTCGTGCGGTACTCGCCTGGCAGGGAGCGGACCGGTTTACAATTTAGTTTAGTTTTTCTAAATCTATTTGCGTTTATTCTAAAACTTTTCATTTATTTCTTTCAGATCCGTTTAGAGCGACATTCGGCTACATCCCCGGCGACCGTACATTCTGTGTGTCACCCGATAAGATGGCACTCACCTTCTGCGTACTGGGCCTCATCTTTCTCAGCGCCGTCATTGTTGCCGCTTTCGCCCTGTACAAGGCGCGTCGCACCGGCGTCCCGATGCCCTACTACACTCGCAGTCTATTCTCAAGCAGTTCCGGCTCGGGCTCGGCGTACGGCAGCAAACTACTTCTGCAGGACAGCCCGTGCATGGGCCAGTCCAGCTCTGGACGCGGCTACGGACGAATTCTCTAGCGGAGAATTGCGTCCGCCCGCCACGAATATTCTGTGATGATCTGCATGTTAATTATGTTTTTTTTTTCATTCGAATTGTTACCTCTAAGAATTTTGTTGATTTGTTTCGAATGCACGATGGATGTTGCGAGTAAAACGCAATCATACATTTTTTGAGTGCAAACGTTCTGCAATGGTATCAAATGTCATAAAATACAAAAAAATCAAGTTACAACTCTTTTGTTTTGAGATAAAAATATCCCAATTGGTTTTTTTGTAATTTCTTTGCATTTGCACTATTTGGAACCGTTTGCGCACATAATTTTTGTTGTAATTTTTATTGCACGCCAAAAAGTTGTCCGAGATAAAATATATTTTTTGAGTTGAAATGTGTGGAATGCCAAGAAATGTAAACAATCGAATTACGATTTTTTATGATTTCTTTGTATTTCGCCCATAAAGCATTTTTTGGGTAGGTACTTTTTGGTCTTGCGATTAAAAAACGCATCGATCCTGCATTCGTTCTATTTTATAGACTAATTTATTATTGTATTTAGTTCCTGTTTTATTTATTTATGGGATGTGGTTTTACGTTCGAAAAAAAAGAAAATGAAATACGCCGACCGTTAGCTGTATATGTATAATTTGGGAGGTCTGCGTTCAATTGTTATCAAATTCGTATAATTTTGTCGACCGCTTCAACTGTATCACTACTTGGAGCACTTGAAGCCGTCGACAACAATAATATAACACAGCGCAATAAGCGATGACTATTTATTCTGTAATCCTTTTTTATATATCGGCGCATAGTCAACTCTGTAAACGCCAAGAAGCAATAAACGAAAAATATATTTATTTATTTTATGTTTTGTTTATTAGTGCGATTTTTCTGTCGCGCGACTAAAACTCATCTGTCGTGATTAGAACAGCTATAAAATCGTTTTCAAAAAGTAGTAACAAATCAGGAAAAAACACAAAAAAGTTGTACAAAATAGTGAAATGTGGCAAAAGTCAGCGATAAGAAGTAAAAAACAGAGAAGAACACACAAAAAATGACAAAAAACAACTAATGCCATAAAAAAGGTCGTAAAAACAGCGAAAAACATGAAAATATTGTAAAAGAGCAGTGAAAAACACAAAAAAGTTATATAAAATAGTGAAATATGGCAAAAGTCAGCAAAAAGAAGTTGTAAAAACAGCAAAACTCATGAAAAAATTGTAAAAACCGGCGAAGAACACAAAAAGGTCGTAAAACACGAAAAAGTGACAAAAAACAGCTAATACCATAAAAAAGTCGTAAAAACAGTAAAAAACATGAAAATATTATAAAGAAAGCAGCAAAAACATAAAAAGTTCTACAAAATAGTGAAATGTGGCAAAATCAGTGAAAAGAAGTTGTAAAATACAGCAAAAATCATGAAAAAAAAACCAGCGTAGAGCACAAAAAAGTCATAAATACACGAAAAAGTGACAAAAAACAGTTAATGCCATGAAAAAAGTCGTAAAAATAGCAAAAAAAAAAACATAAAAATTGTAAAAAAGCAATGAAAAACACAAAAAAGTTGTAAAAAGTGGCAAAAATAAAAAAAATGTTGGCAAAGAGTTCTCGGGGAAGGAAACTTTTCAGAAATACACAAAAAAATTAGTTGCGACCTTTATTTTGTTTGATTTTTGCTTCACATCACGCATGATCCAATTAAGTTTGCATCTAAAACATTGTTTTTGATATTTTCTTGTGCGATAAACGAAAAAAAAACAACATATTTTATTATTTTCTCTCAAAGCGTAGATATAAATTGCGTTCCTGGTAAGGCACCAAATGGGAGGCAAAAATAATCATCAACGATAATTGCAGCGTGGTTGACTTGTAATCATTTTTTGCTAGCGTGCAATTTTCCCCGTTCGCAAGCGAAGCGCTGCTCGAGAGATTAAAAAATGCGCGCGCGCGATATGTAATTTGATGTCAAAATAATTGTTAGATGCCCCGGCTGGCAAAGTAAATATTTGTTTTGTGTGCGGCTGGCAGACGATGAGCAGGAAGCAACAATGCTCTTCGTATAATACGTCGTGGCTGCCTACGCGATGGAATGAAACGGCAAATTGTTATATTCTGTGTATTTCAAAAAAAATGCACGCGTTGGTTTTATCTAGCCCACTAACAAGCTAAAGAAAATGTAATAGTTTTACGCAAAATATAAAATAATCGATTTTTCACATTTTTTGACTATTCCACTAAAAATATATTTAACACTTCCAAATCAAACGTAACGTAAAGAATTGTGAAAAAATCGTGTTGTCACTGTTTTGCCGTTGACGCAATTTTTTTGTCATTGTGCGACAAAAAGTCGTTACTTGACTTTAAGACGTTTCCAATAAAAATTGCTCTTATGATGTCTCATTTTACGCAAAATATAAGAATTTTCCACTAAAAAACATTTGTATTATGTCGGACGACGAAAAAGGAGCTAACAAAGAAATTATATTCGACGCACAAACGTCTCCAAAATAAAAAGAAAAGCAAACAATTGTGAAAAATCGTGTTGTAATTTGTTTTACATTTGATTTGATGTATTTACATATGTTTGTGTCTCAGGAGAGTTTAAGAAGTTTCTAATAAAGGGTCGCTTTAATCATGTTCCTTTTTACGCGAAATATGACAAAGTCTCCAAACGATTTTTCAAATACCTTTGCGTCTTGCACGATTTTTAAGACTTGTCCACTACAAACATCTTTATCATGTCAACAACGAAGTTAGATATACACGACGCGAAAAACTCTCCAAACTTTTTTGAACGAAACGCAACGAAATGTGAAAAAATCGTGTTGCGAGCTTATTTTCGTCCGTTCATAACGTGAGGTTTCCACATATCTTTGCGTTTCGGGCGAGTTTAAGACGTTTTCAATAAAAATCGCTCCTAATAGGTCTTATTTGACGCAATATATAAAAAAGTCATCAAACGATTTTTCACATATCTTTGCGTTTCACACGATTTTTAAAACTTTTCCACTAAAAACATTTTTATCAAGCCGAACAATGCAAAAATTGTTAACAACAAAGTTAGGTATACACGACGCGGAAAAGTCTCTAAACTTTTTTGAACGAAACGCAAAGAAATGTGAAAAAATCGTGTTGCGATGTGTTTGGCGTCAGTTTATAACTTGCGGTTTCCACATATCTTTGCGTTTCGGATGAGTTTAATAATTATTAAGCCGCATGACACAAAATCATATCGTATTTCGACTTTTTTGTCGTTAACGCGACTTGTTTGTCATTGTGCGACAGAAAAGGCGCAAGTTGATGTTTTTACATATCTTTGTGTTGTAGCGAGTTTGAGACGCTGCCACAAAGAACATAACTAATTATGCGGCACGAAAGACGTGTGATAAAATTATGTTTCGACTTTTTTGTCGTTAACGCGACTTGTTTGCCATTGCTTTCACATAAAATTGTTAAACACTCAAAAACATTTTTATCATGTTCAGTTGCAAAAAAATTTACAATGCGAAGACGTCATGTCTACGATTTTGTTGTCTGTGTGCGATAGAAAAGTCGCAAGTTGATTTTTACATTTCATAATCATCGCCAGCCATCAACTTATTTACAGGCCTAATTTACAGCTTCATCGCATTGTTGGTTCAAATTGAGATCATTTCGCTGCGTGCACGAAATAAATTAGCGCATAATAACAATTTAGCGCTCGCAAATAATCTATAATTAACATCACATATATTAACACTAAGCGCAGCGACAGAAAAGGTGTTATTAATAAATAAAAGTGTGGTGCAAGTCCATCCATCGATACGGAGGACGCAAAACGCCCCCGCACAACAACAATTGCACATTTATCCGCCGGTACATCTCTATATTCGAGCGTTTGTTGTTGTAAATGAAGCGCAGCGCACAAATAAATAAAATGTGTGTTTTGTTCTGCTTCGCTCTCATTTCTCGAAATGCACGCGCGCCCGTCTTGCTGCCTTTTTTTTTCTTCTCTTTCATCTGGCGGGATGATGATGATTTCAGCGCGCTCTGCTCGCAACGATGGCGCATTTTCGCATCGGTTATTTATCGTTTCCCATGCCCGTATTTCATAATTATTAATAGACGAAACGCAAACAATAAATCTTTTTCCTGTTTGGAGTTCCAGCCTTATTTTATCACCTCGCATTCATCACCATCAACACAACGCTATGTTGGTTATGCAACCATGCATACGTGTATTAAGCGTTTGCACGATTTCGCCGACACGTTTTCACTCGTAATCGATTTTAGCCGAAATGGTACCCTGATTGCCTTGTCAAGAACATTCATTTTTTGCTATGCAACCATGCATACGAATTGCTTAATTTCAAAATTTTTGAGATTCACGAAATATTTTTGACACTACTTTAGTCACCTATGGAATTTACTACACATTTTTATGAATTTGTTATAGATCTATAAATAAGGCATGACATGGGAAAGTGGCAGTCGAAATTCAATGAATAAGATGTACAATATATTACCTCTCACGTACTTATGTCAACTTTCAAAATATCATTTTTTTAATTAAAAAAACATAATATTGATGTTTGCAATAAATAAATACCCACAAATTTATATATTTTATTGCAAATAAATGGAAAAGAAGGTTTCATGTTTTGTATAAGTGGTATAAGTAATGCGAGTTGCATAGATGCGCGTTGAAAATGACATACTGCATATACATAGAGAGGTCTGATTTTTGCATTGAAGCGAGCAACAAGACTTTTCCACATATCCTAATATCGTAATTGATTTTTTTTGCAATTTTTTTAGTAGCACGCAATTAGGATTCGCTTTTCTGTTACTGATAGTACCATATTATCTGCCCATTTAGGGTTGAAACGTTTAATAAAAAAATCAAACAAGCAATTATATTAATAAAAATTCCTTTTTAAAAACAATGCTTTTACACTTTTACATTACACTTATTGTACATATTTGGAAAAGGTTACGCGAAGGAAAGGCATCTTACTCACTAAACCAGGGGTGGGCTAAAGCCGGCCCGCGATTCATTTTCGCCGATCGCCAAAATAAAAAAAATAATTTGTAGCTACAAACAAATTTTACATACAACGTGTTCATAGAATTATGTTGACTTTAATTTGCGCATTTGAACTCTAAGATTGCTTCGGAATTTTCTTGGAAATCATAATCACGTAACAACCCATCGACGCACATGGATATTTGTTGATATAAGGGATATCTTAAATTAGTTACCTCTTTAGAACTTGGGGTAAACGTTTGCGACTATGGGTTCTTATATGATTATTCTTCCCAATGGTGTAAATAATCATAATTATAAAGAAACTCATGTGGCCCGCAGGTAGAAAATAGTTACCCACCCCTGCATTAACCATGCTAGATATACAAAAACAGCACGACATAAAATATTTTAATAGACACATTCATGACAAAATGTATAAAAATGTGACAATTTACTTAGATATGTTTCTCCAAGCATTAAACGCAGAAATTGAAGTAGAAGTTCTATTATTTAACAAAATCATCTTCGGTCAGCATCAACTTTAATTGCAAGAATTTGTTTTCTTAAGATTGGAGAAGAATCAAATTTTTAAATTATTTTCGGCTAACAAATACATGAATTTATTTATTTAAGATAATAAATAAGTTCCTAAACTAATTCAATCTTGATTTTCGTTAAAAAATGTTTGGGTGACACGTTTAAAATTAAAATTACATATACCGAAGTTAGACGGTTAGCGCGTACCCCCTTCAAAGCCTTTGCGTACCCACTTTGGGAAACACTGGAATAAAGTATGCGCGAGAATGAATTAATTTCTACAAAATTTGCAACTTTTATAATTTTCGCAATGAATTATTTTTAAAAATTGAATATTTAATAATCTTTTTCATGAAAGTTGCATTGAAGCTTAAATTTCGTGTCAAAATAATTGAATTTAACACGATGATGGACACTTATGGGCATAACCGTTCAATGCTAACTCCAATTTGGGAAATGACAGTGATGGCTGTCCAAAGTGAAATACTCTATTACCTTACAATTGTATCTGCTCTCAAACCTGTAACAAATGTTTAACGCATTAGACAAGCTATATTCTAAACTTAACTATAGATGATTTGCTTATATGTGAATTGCGTAATAAAGTCTAACAGGTAGGTAATAGTTATAAAAATTTGTGTCCGCTTGCGTTGATTTTTATGTTCAGTTATCTAGATTTTTACAGTATCTTATTTTTTTAAGAAAATCTGCGCGAATGGACAACAAGATCCGCAAAATTCGATCATCCCAACGCATACACCTAGCTTTTTTTACGCAATTCAAATCATCATAAAAGAATAAATTAAAAATAAAATTACTCTTGTTTAGTCTTTTCTAATTTAATGGTAGGCGACTGTTTAAGACATGAGCGTGGATATTTTCTTTGTATTTTATTAGCCACAAATATTTTTGGTAGTGATCTAGACGTAAATTGGTTGGTTCCTCTTGACAATGTCTTATTCTATTGCTGCAAGCGGCCTAAACCAATTGATTGCCTGAAACAAACAAATTATCAAACTCGATATAATGTGTATGTAAATATGTAAATATTGTAAATTTTTGTGTTGAATATATAGTTTTTAAGGCATAAAATATCTACAGTAATTTTATGTAGAGATATTTTCCCTGCTCTTTAAGAAGTATCGTAAGCGATACCACAAAATGAAACGCGCATAACCAGCCACAAACAGCAACAAAAACTATTACTAATCAATGATTTATATGATACTAACAATGTCAATAAAGTCTTTTAGACTAGGTGTAACTATATAATGTGACTCCATACTGTATATACATATTTGTTTTGTTATTAAAAAGTTAATTAATTTCTATTTTCTAATTAAAATGTATGGTGCATCTAATTTTTTATGACGGAGAGTCCTCTAATTGAGCGTACCAACGGTCCAGGCGGCGTTAAATGTATATTGTTGATATGTTTCTTTTATCCTCATCTCCCTTCTCAAGGGTGAGGTTAATATATTTCGAGTCATTCAGTATGTCGAATCAATTAAAATTATCTACGTATTGTATTTGCATATATCGACTAGCGCGTTTCATGTTAATAAAACTTATCATTGAGAGTTGAGACTATAAGAAACGCGTTTCCATTTTAGATGCGTCTCAAATTTTAATATGCGACAAGTTAATTTTTTTATTCTGCCGAACCAAATACAACTAATAAACATGGTGTAGTTTAGATCGGTGGATAAAACATATTGAATTTTATTATTTAAGATAAGAATAATATCATGAAAGTAAAGTAAACGAAACAACAACTATTGATTTGATTATTCGCTTTGAGAATGCATAGAAAGTATCTCAAGGAAGAAAGAATGAACGATTATATACAAAATGGTTTGTACGGTTCAAATTCGATGATAAAACAGATCACATATTTATTATTTAAGGCAACGAGGGTAATTTTAAGGGTAAAAGGTAAACGAAACACTGCGAGAATATATCGCAACGATGAAAGAATTAACGAGAATTCAAAGAATAGTTTGTACGTTTCAAATCGAATGATGAAACAGATTACATTTTTATTACTTAAGACAAGTAGAACAAATTCAGGGGCAAAAAAAACGAAACAACTGCGAGAATGGATGGAAGGAAACTGGAAAGTCATTTCGGTTATCTTCGATCTTCTAAGTTTTTGAGAATTAATAACAATTATATGAATTATTTACTGGCTGTAGATTGGTCAATAAATCAGATCGCAATTTATTGGACAATTAACTAACTTTAAGAATGGATAGAAAGTGCCATTTTATGATCGCAAAGAAGATGAATGAGTAACAATGTGTAAAGTATTCAAATCGATTGAAAAAATAGATTGCATTAATATTCAAGTTTATTTTTTTAAATATTGTTTAGGTATATTATATTTTTGTGCAAATGAATAACAAAATGATTTGTATTCATTCGTAATTAATCTAGTAAATTAACTGACACAACTTAATAAATATAAAATAAATAGTAAAAGTTTAATTATATGTTACCAGGCAGGAAGAAAGTATAAATGTGTAAAATAGTAATTTTTTAATTGACTAATTACCAGTCACTGTTACAATACACTACATTTTTCCTAAATTCAATTTTTTATAATCAATATTGATATTGCTTATACGTTTATACAAAGTTACAAAAAAAATAGAATGTTTGCATTTTATATAGTGTATTTGCGATTTAAGAGATTTTTAGTATAAATAGCAAATAAATTTAATATAGTTTACAAAATAATTAAAAAATATAGTAAAAATATTGCAAATATTTGTTTCGCAATAAAATATTATGAAATGCAATGACATTTCTCATAAAATTTATAAAAGGATCCCGCACAAAACACTAGTGATTTTGGACCACGCTGAAATTTTGATATGTTATAGTCTATGACCTCCTGAACAAACGTTCCTCCGGTCAAAAACTTTTAAATGGACAGTTTTTGAGATATAGAGGTTAGAAGTCACTAACTGTACCAAAGACTAGCGTTTCTGGACCTCACTGAAAAGTTTTAAGATTTTGATATGTTATAGTTTATGACCTCCTGAACAAAAGTCCATTTAAATGTTTTTTGACCGGGGGAACATTTTTTCAGGCGGTCATAGACTATAGCATATCAAAATTACAGAAAATTTCAGTGAGATCCAAAATTAATAGTGTTTTGTGCAGGGTCCTTTCTAAAAAAATCAAATTTTACGCCTAAATAATTGATTTGACTACTATTTAGTATAAGTGCAATGTATAATAAATGAATACATTTTTAGAATAAACTAACAAAGAAAGATACTCTAAAAAACAAAATTGAATGCGCTTTCATTTCCCATGTCGAGTTAATTTATTTACTAATCGATAAGTAGGCAACTTTTTCTGCACGGCGGCGCTGCATCCGTTTTATCGAGGTACACATCGCACATTAAGCAGTAGTGTGCAATAAACAGCCGATTAATTAATGTAATTATTGCGAATCGAGCGTTCGTGAAGGGAAAAAAACTACGCCAACAACACCAACAACAACAACAACAACAACAACAACTGCAACAACAACAAGAAGAACGCATTGAGATTAATAAGCGAGGTGCAAGAAATAGGCGGCACCCTCTACCGTCACGATCCCCATTCAACATCATTTTATCATCTTCGCCGGCTAATTGCAGCGCGAGTTTGTTTTATGGGAAAAACAAAATCGCGCATCTATGCGAGATTGATGAGCAAATAAAGCGCGCGTTTCGTTTTTGTACCTAGTCGTCGCATACATGTAACTGTAGCTCGAGGAGGTGCTAAACGAAAATCATAGTCATTTTAAGCGAAGGATAAGTCGATAACGGTTTTATTTATAGGAAAAAAAGTGAGCCAGCCGCAATTTTTAGCGTACCCCTGGTGGGACTCGAACCCACAATCCCCGGCTTAGGAGGCCGATGCCTTATCCATTAGGCCACAGGGGCTTGCTGCGTAACACGACCGCTCGTTGCTATTTCAACGGGTATACGCGGTCTGAACGCAACCCATTCTACATTCTCGTTGCTGCGCGCGCTCACTATTGATATTGTATACCATAAAATGTCTCAAGGTTAACGGGCCCCGTATGCATGCATTGTTCGTTTCTCATCGCGAAAATCAAATATATACAATCTATCAATGTCATGCATTGTTTTCTAATTATCAATTATCGAGGAAATATGTATAGAGTATAGTATAGTGCAACGCGCATCATTTTTTTTCTTTTTTTGGTGGCGGCGTCGTCGCTACAACCACTTGAGATTCGCATTCATTTTTTCTTTCATTGTTGTTTACAACGTTGCCTAGCAACAAATATATTATCATTATTTCAACAATCACTTGTTGTGTATTCGTTTTGTTTTTTTTTGTTTGTTTGCTGTTGATATTGCCCAGTAACGAACATTTATGGTTGTTCAACAATAGAAAGTGATTGTTTTTTGTTTTTAAATTGCTTAATTAATGAAATGACATGCAATAAAAATTATAATTGGTAATTTAATTAGCGTAATCTTATGTAAATAACAAAATTAAATTGAAAAAAAATAAAGCGGTGTGATTCATTTATATTTTTGTTGCTTGAAACTGGATCGGATGCAGTCACGAACGCTACCACCATTTTCGGCTCCGTTTAATCGCCGGGCAAATGATTCGGACACGTTTCGATCAAGAGAAGAGCGGCATTGCCGTCCGGGAGGATCTGATTAGGGGCGCGCAAAAAGCTCGTTACGCTTTTTTCTTGTTGTTGCTGTGGCGGCATTCATCGAGCGCTAATAACCACGTTATGCCGTTCGTAACAACAACAACACACGACCACCCCCATATTCCGCGCCGCGCTGATGAATTAGCATACATCATGTAATTTTCGTGCGGTGAGGAGGAAAATTAAGCGTTTTGGTTTTGTGCTTTTTTTGGTTCGTGAGGTGGAATAGACGATGGTGCACTAGCAATAATTTCAAACATTTAGTTGTATTTATCCAAAATTTTTGGCTCGTTGGCACTAATAATGAATATATGAAAGTTTAAATGTACTTATTGCAATTTTTACGGTCCAATTTATATTTTAAGTATGTCCCGATTCTTAAAAATTCAAATTTTCGATGGAAATTTTTGAGATTTAATTTGATTTCCGATATTTTCCATTAAAACATGTAAGGCATCAAGTTTGTCCAATGCTTAAACAATTCTCAAATGTTGAAAATGTTATTAAGAATGAGTTTTGAGTGTGAAACAATTCTTGCTTATCTAATAAATAGAAAAAATTTAAAAAAATAATTAGTTCACAAGAAGAAATAATTAATATGTAGTAGTTAGTAGTCAAAATATTTCGATAGCAACGTCATCTTCAGAATTACAGACTAGTAAGACTATATAGATAAATACAAAAAACAACAAACTATAAACAGAAAGCCATAGAAACAAAAATATAAAAATGTTAACAAATACTTTCCAATAATTTGAACTGCTTAAATTCCAACTTCAGTCTGTAGTTCTGACCATGACGTTACTGTCGAAATATATTAACTATTAACTACTACATATTAACTATTTGGAGTGGTTAAATTAATAACAGATAGTAGGTATAGAGAAGATTGCAGAGCGAATTTTGAACATTTAAACTTGCTTACGCTTCCCAGTTTATATATTCTTGAATGTATGAAATATATGATTAATAACATCAATGTTCATAATAGAAATAACAGTTTCACAAGAAATGGACCTAATATAGCTTTCAACTGCCATCGTCTAACGAAGACTCAGCAAAGTTACAAGTATGCGTCAACAAAAATCTTTAACAAATTTACAGAGAGTGGCCTTATCGAAGCATGCACAGCAAGTCCAGCTTTTTAAATATAATTTTACTTTTAATAAGTAAATTATTATTCTGCGCATTGTAATGACAGTTGTATTGTCTTATAAGAGGCTCCTACACGCACTTAACTATACTATTTCTTTTTGTAAACTCATCAAGCGTCTTAATTTTTCCTATTTATTATTTACCTCGTGAGTACAGTAAATATAATCAATTTTATCCTGCATATCCTTTTAGATTGAAAATCTTTATGATTAGCTCACTAAGTCATATTGTATATCTACTTTTTAACTGTTGAAATAGCTACACAGTCTAAATTCCTAAAATAGATTTTACTCAAGTTAGGTTATTTGCTTCTTAATCGAACTTATGTGATTTTCCTGTAAATTCTCAGGACAATTATCATTTTAATTTTGTATTCTTAAAGAGCATTATTAATATGCAGATTTGTCAATTGTTAGCTAGCTCAATTATCTCAGTTTGAACGAAATAATCTACATTAGTATGAATTTTCTAATCATTTTTAGTGTTCAACATATCCATGAGATTCTTGAATAAATCATTTTTTTTTACTTGGCGTCAGAATTTTTTTGAAATTTTCTTTCGTCTTTTCCTGCATCTCTGGCATTTTTATCAATATTTTAATTTGTAAATGCGTTGAAGAAAAATGCCACTTATAAATGAAAAGTATAAAGTTTGGTATGAAATCATTTGTTAGGAGAAAACAACTTTAAACATATATAATACATATTACGTGGCAAAATTACACTCATAACTACTTCTAATCAAATCGACTTTATTGGTTGATTTTAGATACATAAATGCAGTTCGGGCTTGGTACCGTTTATATAAACAGAACCATTATTAGGGCATAGACACAAGGAAACTCCCCAAAAAACCTTATTTTGTAGAAAAAATCTTTATCGCTTTAATTTGAATAATGGTATTATCATTCTATAGTAAATATTCTCTGGTTTCTGAAAATGCTTTATCGCAAGCGGGTAGAGGTATTATTTTAAAAATATTTTTAATTTAAGATTAGAAAAATGATACAATTTTTCAATTTAAAGCAGGGCCTACCTCGAAAGTCATACCAAAAAGTCTTTACAAAACTCATCTGTTTAAGAATTTCGTGGAGATGTTAACAAATATATAATAAAGCTTCGGTCAATTGCCACTTAGCAATTTATTCAACTTTAATTAGACTTTTTAATTTTCGTTTTTGTCTATCTATGAATACTCACTTAAGATAAAATTGTTGTACGCGTCGCGCAATAATAGTTGTAAAGTGATAGAGTACAATTAACGTTTCAATAATTTTGTATAGTCGATTGGCAATCGATCAAAAAACGTTCACAATGCAAAATTACATTTTAATCTTCCTGTATATTTATGCGAAATAATTGCACATTGGATACAGAAGCGATCGCTCATTCTACGCTCCCTACTTACTTACTTATATATACGATAAATATTTTCATAAATAATTCGCCAATAATACGATCACGTCGTTGACATTTAACATCCGAAGGAGAAACCGTTAACGCAAACGCAAACGCACCACACAAAAACGAATTGTTCGGTACGTATGTACGCATTAGACGTTTTCATCATCATCATGAGAGATGCTGCCGTTGTGTTGTTGCCTTATCAGTCGAAAATCAATTTGCGCTATTTTGTACGATGGTTGTTGAGATGGGAGCGATTTGGATGTTTCCGCGTATGCATTCCGCGCCTGTATACTAATCATATATAATCACAATCGGCAATCGTAACAACGGCAACAAGTGATGCTGCTGCGGCCCGTCCGAGCGATGGGGAACGAACGGTCGAGCCGCATCGCAATTGCTATTGTTTGAATTCTAACTGCCCGTGCACGCTTTCAGCGATATGTATGATGGTTTTGCCTGCGTTCGATAATTAACGATTTTATGAATTCTCTATAGATATTAGTTCTTCTACAAACGAATATCAACGATAAGCAGCAGTGCGTTCCTTTCTTTTATATTCTTTCCTTACAATTGCTTTAAATTTATATTTATTTATGTATGTTTTTAGTAATGTTTAATATTCAACTAAATTTTTAGTATCTTCACGTTCTTTAAATATTAAATTTTTGTCCTTTTTATGTGATTTTTTGGCATTTTTTATCAAAACGTTTTAATTCAAAGCGATCTGCTTCAAAGTTGTTCAAAAAGGAAAAAATAATTAAATAGATTACAATAACAAATTTGACGAAATTCTCAAAAATTTCTTTGCACAAAGAAAACATCTGGAAATCTGTAAATAATTTGGAGATTAAAATTTCCATAAAACATCATTTATATAGCAAAATGAGATCATTTTAGTATCTCTTTAGTTTTTTAAGGTTTGATAATTTTGTAAGCAATTTATAATATTCAATTTAATTTACGTGACTATGTATTTAGAATTAGTTGGATTTATTGGTCCAATTGTGACTTTAGCAACAATGAGCATCGTTTTTAGTAATATTTAATGTTCAACTAAATGTTTAGTATCTTCACCTTCTTCAAATATTAAATTTTTGTAATTTTTATATGATTTGCTTATTTTTTTTGGCAATTTCTATCAAAACATTTCAATATAAAACGATTTGTTTCAAAGTTGTTCGAAAAAAGTAAAACGTAATTAAATAAATTGCAATAACAAGTTTGACGAAAATGCCAAAAATTTCTTTGCGCAAATAAAAATTTTGGAAATCTGTAAATAATTTGTACATTAAAATTTCCTTGAAACATCAGGTGATGATAATTTTAGAATTTTTCTAGTTTTTTATATTTGATAATTTTGTAAACTCTTTATAATATGTAACTTAATTTAAGTGCTTATCTATTTAGAATTATGTACTTAGATTTGTTTGTCGGATTGTGAGTTTAGCAACAATGAGCATCGTCCAATTTGATGACTAAACTAAAATATATTTTGACCGAATTCTCAAGTAACAAAGCTTCAGTCAATTGTCACCGATTAATTTGGGTATTGTAATTTGTAGTGAACAAATTACTTTTTAGCATCTCCACGAAACGTAAACACTAAATTTTCCATTAAATTTTTATTGCACTTTATCATTATTGATGAAAAATCGAAAAAAATTACGTTTTTGGTGATTTTCGTACAAATTTGAAGAAAATAGTTGAAATTGCTGATTGCAAATGTCAATAATCAATAAGAAAACACATTAGATCCAGAGTTACTCAAAAAACGTCCCCAGGAGCCCGCCCTTCGACCCTCATTGCAAAGTTCTTTATACACATAAAGTAAAATATTAAAATTCTAATTGTAAGTTGGACACTAACAATCCCAAGTAGGTATCTATTTAGCAAATTCAAATAAAAAATTAGGATAAATGCAACTGTAACTAAGTGCATTTCGTATTTCATTCTTTTAGTAGATAATACTCCTAATAAAAATGTGAATTAAATGCAGTAATACAGTTATCACACTAAACGCATTACAGATGAGCGAAAGAACAAAACAAATGCCATCCATTTGTTATGCAAATTTCTCACATAGATAAACGGCTACACATGATCGTTTTACCGGCATTAATAGAGTAGGCATGCTGCACTTTTCCGAAACTCATTCAGGCCGATTAATTAAATTTGTTCTAAATTAAAAAAGTAACCGTTTTTTTCTTCTCTTCCATTTCATTTATTTTATTTTATATAAAGAGCGTTTAGATTTGTGCACAATAGATTTGTTTCTAATGTGTGAAATGTGTTGTTGTTGTATTTTTTGTAGCTCGGTTTTATTTATCATCCATCGTACATTACATTTTTTTCTCTCGCCGCGATGCGATTGTTGCACAATTAATTAATTGCAATTAGCACTTGGCGCACACCTCGTCTAATGTTTATTATGTGATAGACAATGATGCGGAATGCGCGCTTGGGAATTTATTATTAAATTGCGACCATCTTATTTACACAGGGTGTGAAAAAAGCAAACAAATTCATTTTGCAGTTGCGATTTATGAGACATCATTGAAAATAGCAAGTTTTTTCTTTATAAACTCTAAAGTACCAATCTTCAAATTTTGTTGACTTGTGGAACCCTTAGAGCCATACAATGATGAGCCATAATATTTATGTTATAGAACTTTGTCTCACTCCATAAAAAATTAGTAGGTATAAGACATTACATTAGCGGCTGGTATGTCATTCTCTCTTTACATAAAATGCCAAAATTTATCTTAAACTTTAGTATTTATGGCTGGATTTCATATTTTATGTTTATTTTATTAGGGATTCAATTTTTATATCATTGCATTTTAAATTTTTATCTTCAGTAAAGCCTAAAATTCGTCAGTGCACAGTTTGAAAAACACTACTCTGTTATAAGTAGCTTTAGTAAGTAGAATTTTATCAAAAGCAATACATTTGTATTAATTTTGTAGTAATATTATTAATATTTTAAAGAGCCATTAGATTTAAAATCAAATAAAAGTATGTTTATTTTTATCTATTTTGCTGTTGCTATACAAGAAATGTATTTTTTCAAATATTTTATAGCAATGAGAAAAAACTGGTCTATGATTAGGTTTAAAAACATCAAAGAAACATTATAATCAATTAAAACAATGTATTTTTCAATCACTTTATGAAAATAAAAGAAAAATAAAAGCATCATTAGTAATAAACAGACGAAGTAATAAATTTTATTCAATATTTATAAACAATATTAGTGAATATAATTTGTGGAATTTAATCCAAAGTACCACATTTTCAGACAATATTCGGCAAATCTAAGAGTGTCATTAGTCCCAAAAACAAATAGAACCCGGCAATCGTTATTGTGTTAAACAATAATAAAACCAATAGATGTTTGTATAATAGTGGAAGTATAATCAAACGTCTATTTGGCTAGAGAAAGAAATACTTACTTTCCTTGTACTTATGTTAACGTTATTATTTATTTCAAACTTCCACTGATTATCATCGATGTAAAAGAAATATTTCATGTTTTCGTACATTTTGAATTGTTGCAAATAATATTTGTTACATTATGTTGTATTTAAAGTTATCATGCAGGTAGGATGATCCCAACGTAAAGATAATATTTGCACTCTACATGTTTCTTCTGCATTGACGATGAGTAGCAAATTTGCAATTAACGATAATAACACTCAAAACGTTTGGATCTAGCATAAAATGAGCTTTTCTTGTCAAATAGGCGTTCCATTATCTTCTATTATCTAGTATGATTTTCATATGAATAGAATTAATTAAAGCAATAATTTTGCTGCAAATGAGAAAATTATAGGAATATAATTATTCATATATTAATTGTATCATGGATAATAGTCACAGCGCAATAATAATATTCCAACTCTACATGTTTCTTCTACATTGACGATGAGTAGCAAGTTTGAAATCAATTATAACAACACTCAAAACGTTTGGATCTAACATAAAATGAGTTTATCTTCTGCAAAGTCAATTAGAGGGGTTATCTTCCATTATCTAGTATGGTTTTTATTTGCATATAATTAATTAAAACAATAATTTTGCCGCATATAAGGAAATTGTAGGAGGAAATATAATTATTCATATATTAATTGTATCATGGACAACTACGCAATAATAATTCTTCTAGACTAATAATTAGTGGTAAGTTTAAAATCTATGATACCACCACTTGAAACGTTTGGATTTAACATAAATTAAATTTTTCTTGTCCTCAGTCAAAAAGGCCTTTCATTGTACTTTCACCATTATCTAGTATAGTCTTTATGGGCATAGAATTAATTACAACATTAATTCTATAGAAAATGAGAGAATTATAAAAGTATAATTGGTCCTAAGACATCAAACTTTATTAAAATAGAAAATACAAAAATGCGAAAGTGCTATTAGTCCTAACGGAAATCAATTAGAACATTTTCCATCGTGTAATAACGTTAAAGTTGTAAAAGTACCATTAGTCCTAACATAATGTGTAAACGATATGACGATTAAATTCTAATGAAACCAACAACGTTGATGTTGAACGTTGATGCATTTTCAATTATTCGCGGATTGATGTGGAACGAGAACGGTTCGCATCCCCATAGCACACACATACACACATATATACACACTCACACACACATACACACAGACAACGTGCCGCTTATTATTCCGGGTTTGGCGCAACAACGGTCATGAAAATGTATTTATATTGTTGTTCTCACGGCTATTACTCGGTGAAGATCGAGAAGCTGGAAGCGATTTGCGCGCGCTCCACAATACAAGCAACCATCTGCGGGCCCTTGGTGGCGGCTTTTGGGGGGTGGTTGTGCGCTCGCTCGCTAATCCATCGTATAACATAACCGTTAAATGTGCATCATTGTTGCGATGAGCGAGCGAGCAGAGTCGTGGCACAATGCAGTCCGACCTTACGCCAGGTTAATAACTGACCAATTCATAACGGACACATCTAACGAGACAGAAATTACATAATGTCGGGTGAGATGGTGATGGTGTGTGTGTAAGATCGCCGTTTTAGCGAAACATCTTATATGATTAGCGATTTCACGTTCCAACGATCGGAACGCAGCGAATCCGTAACGAGCAGGTGTTAATCAAAACGGTGGTGCAATTAAAGTTGCATAAATTCTAGCAAATTTTCAGAAGTACATATTTCTTGTGACCAACTTAATATTTTAGTGTCTCCACAAAATTTTCAAACATTAAATTTTGTTTGAACAGATAAATCCTTCACAATTTGGACTTTGGATATTTTTCATCAAAACAGTTGACGATTTACATTAATATTGATAGAAAAAAAACGTAGAAATGATCAAATATTTGAAAGTTTGAAAAGAAAAAATCCAAACAAAATTTAAGAATTTTGTGAACCTAAATGACTAAAAATGTAAGTTGATCACTAAAGATTGCAAAAGAACCAAAGGGTTGCTAGTAATATGAAAAATAATAATTATTCTAGTTATTTTGATAATTTCTATGCAACGTTGTGAAAATCTAAATGTGTTATTATTTCTAAAACTGAATAAACAGAGTAAAACTTCATATATTTCCTTCTTGCTATATAAAAAATATTCCAAGTTAGGTATATGTTGCCGCATAATATGCAAAACAATAACATCTATCTATTTTTCCAATATTTAATAATTTTTCGTCAAAACGTTTAACGATTATGTAGAAATTATCAAATATTTCCTTGAGAAAAGAAAAAATCCAAGCATAGTTTAAAAATTTTGTGACCCTACATTACTAAAAATGTAAGATGATCACCAAAGATTGCAAAAGAACCAAGGAGTTGCCTACTAATATGAAAAATAATAATTATTTTAATTACTTTGATAATTTTTGTGCAACATTATAAAAATCTAAATTCTCCACCATAAACCGCGAAAGGGGCGAGGGTCCACTCAAGCTAGGTCATTCCGCTTGTAGTATTATATACTACATAGTATCATTATTTCTGAAACTAAATAAACAGAGTAAAACTTCATCTATTTCCCTCTTGCTATATAAAACAATAATCCAAGTTATTTGTTGGCTCCTAATACGCAAAATAATAACATCTTTCTATTTTTTCAATATTAATGTTAGTTCCTAACTTACTTTAAAAATTATCATGTAAGACTTTCCTTCGATTTTTAGCATTTTCTATCACAACATATAAATATAAATTGTAAAACTTTTCAGCGAAATAAATAATTTCGTGGAGATACTCAAAAATTAAGTACTGTACTAAAGGTACAATTAAAGTTGCGTGCATTTATAATATTGTATTGTATTGTAGTACAAGTTTAAACGCGTTTCGTGTCTTGTATGATACAATAAAGCAAATCATACACCCATTTCATGGCAAACTTTGCATAATTTGTTGAATAAACTTTAAAGTGAAAAATTACTGTAATTTCTTTTAATAATTTGCATAAATATCAATCAATGAATAAAATTAACGTTATCGTTTCAGTAAAGTGAGTTAATTTAACCGAAACTATAATTATGTATTAAATTTGTAACATTTTTATTGATATTTGTGTATGTAATAGTACAATTAGTGCAAATTGCACCAATCGGGAATTTCTACCTACTGACACTTATTTAACTAATTGTGTAATTCTTACTGAAACAACAACCTTTATTTAATATTTACTATAGATTTATTTTTTTTAAAAGCGTGTTAAATTTCATGAACATAGCCATAAAATCCTAATCATCGCTAATTGGATGCATGTGGCTTTCAATCAAACCATGCATCCTTTCCAACAAAACAACAACTACAACAACAACAGCAACAACAACAACGATTTCGTCGTATTATTTACAATCACCCATTTCGCACGTCATTGTTGCATTATCCAGCCGCTATAGCAAAAAGTGAGGTGCAATAATCTCGATTAACAGTTGCATAGAAATGCCAAAAGGTCTTTCTCCATCAACGAGCGCCGCGTACGATAATTTCGCTTTGTTCGATGCGGTCGGGTCGTGCCGACAATTCCATGCATGCGATGGATCGTGCGCCGATTTGGGTTAAGGTCGCGCTTTATTTATTCGCGCCGGAAGTGGCGCAAATAGGAGCGAACGAGCAAGCGAGCAAGCGAGCGAGCGACGCCGAAATCATCGTTTGATTAATTCGAGGTTTAATTAGGCTATAAGACGTATGTAGCAAGGACGTTACTTTACCATTCTATTGTGTTCGATTAATTATGTTTTCATTTCGCGTATAATTGGATTAATAAATTTGATTTCGTTGGAATAATGGGGCGATTAGAATCGTTATTAACGCTCAATGCTGATGTTTGTTGATGGACTAGGCCAAGAAGCCACTCAATGATTGAAAAATTGTAAATACATATTGTACATAGTTATAGTGTATGCAAAACTGTCATTGGTCCAATGGTGGTAAATCGTATAATTCATTAAAATTAGGACGCTTTCATTAACAAAAATTAATTATTGAAACAGTGAATATTACGAAAATGAATGAATAACAACATATTAAGTAATTAAAAAATCATTAAAAGTTTAATAAAACTAACTTTAACATAAATTTAATTTTAGAAATATTTGAATGCTTTAATGCAAACTTAAATTTAAAATGAAAATATTTTCGCAAAAATTGTAAATCTAATAAATAAATTAAAAATGAGTTAAGCGTAAAACAATAATAATAAAACAATAAACTATTTAAAAGAAATAAAAATCAATAATATACTAATGAAAAGTTAAATAACACTAATTTTAACTTAAATTTTTCTTCCTTTTAGTGGAATCTGAATGTTTTAATGTAAAGCTCAATTGAATATAACAACATTTTTTTGTTAAAACTTGTAACTTTGTAAAGAAAGTCATGAGAGTTGCAAATAGTACAATTTATGCAAATTACTATATTTTGCGGATTATAAAATGCATCTTTTTCTTTAGAAAAATGTTTTTAAAATTTTTGTGCGTCGTATATTTAATTAATACCAAAATGCCCACTGTTTAATTTAAAATTTCAGTAACTTTTAATTTATCTGCTATAAAATAAAAACATCTCTTGTATTAATAAAATTCTTATATATAAAAATTTGACACCTTGAATGCAAAGTATTCGTTCATTGGGAGTTTTATCTATTTTATCCCTATCTTTCACGATTTACTACTGTGTCCAAAAAGTAAGCCTAATTTTCATTTAAATTAACCCAGGTAAACCATACATCAATTATATATTTTTTATAACTTGTAAGCATTGTAATAAACATCTGTAACAATTTTCACTTTAAAACATTCATTAGATTTTGTTGTACGTTTAGTGTTATACAGTGCTAAAAGTGCATGCGGCAATTATTACAATATTGAGCAAAAAAGTTGCATTAAATTTTGTTTGGGAAATGAAATTTTGGATGTAAAAATGTTCGGAATCTTGCGAAAAATCTTCTCGGATCTTTTATTGTCAGAAAGCAATGCTTGCAAGTGGTAGAATCCGTTAAAAGAAAATCAAAAAGGCTTTGAAGACAAATAACGTTTCAAACGAGCATCAACCCTTGCCGACGTCAAGAAAACCAAAGGAATTGTGCTTGACGTTTTAAATATGTCTGTTCGGGACTTGTTGGCTTGTCGAAAGAGTGCCAATATCATTCTGAAAGATATTTATGGTCTAAAACCTGACAACTATTGACTATGTATTGCCATAACGTTGACAATGTACTCTCACAATGTACTCATTCTTAGCGACTTTATCACCAAAAATCCTGTGCATATCGTTCCAAAACTACCGAATTCGTCTTACTTAGTACAGTATCACTTATGTCTATCCTAGAATCTTAAAAGACCACTGTGGAAAAATCGTTTTAAGACGATAGAAGAGATGAAGCATAATCGTCGCATGCACTTTTAGCGCCGTATAACATTCGACGTAAAACAAAAACTAATGAATGTTTTGTTGTGAAAATTGTTAAAGACGTTTATTACAATGCTTACAAAGTAATAAAAAAAATTTAATGATGTGCGATTTGCCTGCGCAATTTAAATTAAAAATTGGTCTTACTTTTTGGCCACAGTAGTAAACCAACAATCTAATAATTATCTAATAATAAAAATAGTAAAAATATTATTTTTAATAGTTGTTTTAAAATTAATGTGTATCTTATAGCCTGTAGTGTCATATAATTCCTATAACATATAGGTAGTAATCGTATTGAGAATTTCAATATTTGGTGCCTATCGCCATCTCATCTATTACATGAAATTAACAACGTTCAAAATTCAAATTAACATCCCTTACATCAAGATCCGGCTAATTATGCCAAACGCCACTCAATCAAAAAATCATCAAAACAATCAAACCTGTAATTATACTCTTTATCACGTCCATCATTGCCATGCATGCGTTTTCAAATTCCGCCGACCCCCAAAATTAATCTATGCAACGCGTTAATTGCTTCATTACGAATGCATGCATTTGTTATTGACTGGGACGCATTTCTTTTATATTTTTTTTGTGCGTTTAACCTTAAATCCAGATCGACGACGGCGATTAAATCATCATAATCCTAGAAACGAAAACAAAAATGTGTAATTAGCATATCGCTTTTCGAAGACGCACGTTTTTCAATTCGGCGCGCTCTGAAACGCTGCCTGCGCCCAATTGCAATGATGGTTCGTGTCGATCGTCGTCGACACGAAAAAAAAAATGAGGAATCAAGACGAGGATGTCACCATTATGAGTTAAGCAAGCGAATTTTAATTATTTCGTGCATATTAATTTCACTTTGCGCGCTGGAAATTCGGCCGCGAAACGAAAGTAAGATATAAGATTTAGTCTAGTTACTAGATTTTTAGGTTGAAATTATTGACAACTTGCACAAACAACAGCTAACATGTAGAATCAAATATAGTTAGGAAAAAATTAGATTTTTACAATATCATATAAAATTGTGATAAATTGGAATGATTACGTATGAGTTCCCTTATAAAAAAGATTTAAAATAATTTGCCAAAAATATTTGTACAATGAAGTATCTTATGCCAAACTCTCTATAAGATAAAATGTAAGACCAATCACAATGGCTCTTAAAGATATAGCATGCATTTGAAACATTTTTTAAGCTAAACTACTCTCTAAGTTACACTAAACTTTCGGTCCTTCCAGACTTTAAGATATAGTGATTTCACTGCATAAACTATAGATCTCTAAGTAAATTCCCTCTATGCCAACTTGTCCTCAATCGTATGGTCAGTTTGCAATCTAAATCATATAGAATCAACTCTCTTTAAGATAAAGTTAAGAAAATAATTGAGATTTTCCAATATCATATAAAATTATGATAAATTGGGATGATTACGAATGAGTTCCCTTATAAAAGAGATTTAAAATGTTTAGTCAAAAATATTTGTACAATCTACTACTGCATGTCAAACTCCTTATAGATAAGATGAAATGTTTGCTATGTCAAATCAATCACAATGTTCCATAAACATCTTGCTTGAACTTAACATGGATTTAACACATTCAAAGGACACATGTTTTAAGATAAACTACTCCCCAAGTGTCACTAAAATTTCGATCCCGTCAGACTTTAATATAGAGGTATTTCATTGTATTGAATACAAAACATAAAAATTCCCGTTTGGTCTAATTTATATTAATTCTACTATTCGGACTTACAATAAGTAACTTTTATGAAAATATTTTAAATTTTATATTTAATCGAGTTTTTAATTAAAATAAGCAATAATTTACCACAAAATGAAGAAAAAAAATGGTTTTAAGTAATAAAATTTGTATCGGAAATGAGCGCTTACGTATTAACGACCGGACAATAAAAGCAGAAAAAATCCATACAATGTTAATTCGCATTAATAAACTAATTGATACGCTTTTTTCATTCGTTCTCGCTTACTCTCGATGAACCAATTGATACACTTTTTATCTCTCTCTCGCTCGCGCAACGTTCGATCGAGTTTTCAATTTGCATGAAACATATGGTGCACATTACAGCCGCAAACTGTTTATGCAACCTATTAAATCATCTATTGTCTAATCGTACAGTGGCGCAACGAATCGCCACCGTATACGAAGCGAAAGAAAATCGAAAATTTATGCCGTATTTATCACACGCGCGTGTATAATAATCAATTAGCCAACGGACTTTTCCAATCTCTTACCCAACAAAAAAAATTAAATTAAATTTTTTGCTGTTTAAGAAAAGTTGTATATATTTTAACAGTATTATGCGAAAAAGTCTCAAATTACCTACTGTAAACAATATAATAGCGGTAAATGTTCTAACTTTGCCAAAAGTAATAACAGAAAAACTATATGAAAGAGTTCCAATTGATCTAACAAGATGTAAAACATGTATACATATTTAAGAGATTACACTACATGTTTCACTTCTCAAAATAGTAAAATGATCATCCTGTATAGTACATTTTATAAAGCCAAAAAAGGCTACACATGTCTTAATATAACAAAGCAACATTTGGAAAAATAAAGCAGTCTTATAATGAAAAGTAAGCAATTTACAATTGACGCCCTTAAGTAGTAAAAATAATTATTGCAGCAACTAAAGTTGTTATGTTTTGTTTTTGAATTTAAGCATCATTTGGTCTTAAAAATTAAAACAATTTGACTACATACATATTAAAAATTAATTTAGTACTAATCGCCAATTTTTCTTGATTTTTAATGGATTTTCAATGAATTAGTATATAGTGTGTGTACATTCTTATGCACACTATATGTACACTATATACTAAATTTAGTACACTAAATCGCAAAAAGTTGAGTTTTTGATCGAATTTCATTGAATTAGTATGTAGTGTACATTTTTATGCGCACTATATACTAAATTTAATATACTAAATCGCAAAAAATTGATTTTCTGATAGATTTTCAAATAATTAGTTAGTCTGCTGGCCTTGCTTTAAATAAAATGTGTGTATATAAAAATCCACACTATGCATACTAATTGCGAAAAACACGACTTTTTGAGATTTAGTATACTAAATTTATTATATAGATTACATGTAGCATGCATCCAAAATCAACGCTATATACTAATTTGGACACAACAAGCGAAGAAATGCATTTTTTACGATTTAGTATACTAAATTGATGTGTGCATTAAAAATCCACACTATACATACTAATTTAGATTAAACAAGCCAAAAAATGTTTTGGATTTATTATGTATAATAATCCATTTAATCTATGAGAGTAAGATAATTTTAAAAACAAATTGCTAACAAATTTCTTTTAAACAGAAATGTCTTTTTGTGTTAGCAATGAACTTTGCAATAACCAAGGTTGTTACGTTCAGTTTTTGTACTAAACTTTTATTTATCTTTGTCACTATTTTGTAATTATTTTAGTTGGTACCTTTTGAAAAAAAAACTCATTGTGTTGGGTAATGTCTTACATTAAGAATTTTATTTGTGGAAGTAAAATCTTATTTGCACATGGATTTTATTCAATTAAATTTGTATGGCTTGTCCATCTAGTTGTTACGCCACTGGCGTACAATCGCATATGCAACTGTATTAAAAACGTGCGGCAAAAATGCGATGCTCGGACTGTGAACAGGCAGGCAGGTCGTCGCATCATCATCATCATCGCACCGATTGGCAATTTTCTAATTGAATGGCAGCAGCCGAGCACAGTTATCGTGCATATAATAAAAAAGTGGCGCTGCCGTTTTTTTTTTGTTTACTTCTTCTTGTTGTTGTTGGCTTTAATCGCTAATGGTACGACACATGCGAATCATATCATCACAATATTATTATTTATTAATGCACGGTTGCATTATGGAATTTCTATCCATTAAAATTCTCGTTGATGATCGACCGACTGGCAGCGAGAGAGCGAGCGGATGAAAGAAGAAGAAGATGGTTATTGTTCGTGCGTTCTTGTATCAAATGCATGCATCGGCCGGCCGTTTTGATAATTGTAAATAAACTAATTGGCTGGAATGATAACGAGTTTCACTTCGCCGATCAAAAATCAATTACACTAAACTCGCATTTGGCATAAAAATTCTATATTGCACAATTTCATGCATTTTTAAATGCAAATATCTTATGAACACACACTGCAATCATTGACATTTTCAAACAATTGGTAACAAATGAATTTGGACACTTTTAGCAAATCGCAGATTATATTCGGACATAGAAGAATTTACACTAGGAAAATTCCTAATAAATAAAAGTCGTCCTAAGTACTTGTTTGAGTTTATATATCTACTAGTAGTTATAGTACATTTTACATGTAAACTGCAAGCAAATGCAATAAAAGGATTAACAAAAAAAACGAATTTGTGTAATGACAGAATAACACTGGAAGAATGAGTCGTCCACTCTTCAAGTGTACCAAAATTTCAATAAGGTAATACGAGTTTGTGAGTTGTCCAAATTCATTTGTTACCGAGTATATTTTATTTTGTATCTGGGTTCATTTGATATGACTCTTACAGCCTAAAATTTTAATAAACAAATATTAACGAATAGGTAGAGAAGACATTTTTTAAAGCAATAAATACCCACGTTTTAACGAAATAAGTCTAGTTTGAATTACATATCAGGGTGTTAAATGACGATGTTGAAAATTAATAAGAAATTATAGTCTTTGTGAGAATAAGCCCCGGTTTCTCCTAATGTGTGTCAAATCAAATTATGATAAGGGTTTTTAATTAGTCTTATTCGACTTAAAATAGTTATGGACAATTTTAACCCCTCTCGACATCGAATTTTATCTCAAATTGTCATCTGAGAATGCTTTTAAAATTAATTTTGTTATAACTGAATATGTATTTAAAGTAAAGTCTTATTGGACCTAAATTTTACGGACAAATCGATAAAGAATCTCTTCTAAAATAATAATTTCCTTTTTTCGTTTTTCAACAAAAATCTTATTTGTCATAAAATATTTTACACTTTTTTTACAACTAATTAGATAATATTTCATATTGTTATTAATTTTATCTTAACATACTCATCAGGTAACCAATAGAAATTTACAATTTTTTCTCAACAATGAAATAAAAGTTTGTAATTTTTAATGAAGGTCGTTGTATAGGTAGAAGAAATATTGAGATGTGCAAGCGTTTCAATGCACTTTTACACAACAACATGAATTTAATGCAATATTTTGATTAAAAATTCGATTCGCATAAATATAAGAAAACAAAAAAGCAAGAAAAAAAGAAGATGAAACAAAATACATACAGCAACCTTAATTCGTTCGCCTGCTCTCATATTTATGCTTTTGCAAACGTCAAGGTCGCAGCGCATCTTGCTCCGCTTCTTGTCATTCTTCTCGCATATCCTTCCTAATTGCGCGCGATTATTGAGAAAGTAAATTTTGTCAGCGTGCACGAATGAAAGAAGAAGAATGGAATGGAAACCGGCACATTGCCGACACGGCGCGGCGACGATGGATGGATGGACGGATGGATGACGTTGGGGAGACGGCGCTCATTAGCGCGCGCAGGTTGCGGTTGCGCCACCACGGCCATCGCAATCAACTAGGTCTAGGCGATAAGCATCGCCGCGAATCAAGCGCGCTGCTCAAGGCGCTGCTCGTCGCTTCACTGCCTCCACAAAAACTTTAAGATATCATTTGCAACTTAAAAATTAAACAAATTTTAGTAATTAAAATTAAAGCAGGTCTAATTGAGCTATCAACATAATTTGACTTAGCGCCGCTAAAAGTTTCATCTCTTTGAAAGTTACACCTGATAAAAAAACATTATTGACGCCTAATTCCAATTAGTATGTGATTAGAGAATATGTAACATAGGAATTAGTTCTCATGCGCATTTGTATTCGAGTTGTCGAAAATAATACTTGTTCGCTTTGTACATGCCTTCAGCGTGATTTTTTATATCTTTTTTAGGTTTAATCTAAAATAATAAGGTGAGTAAACCATTTTTATTATAATCGAAATACAAATGCTAGAGAGTGTCGCTTCTATGTTGCATTTTCTCTGGTATTATCTTATACAAAAATATCAATAGTTCTAATATAATTAAATACAGATTTAATCGCTGATTTTTTTAACAAAATAAAATTATACTTATATCACATTTATGCTTATCTTTTCTTTTCGAAAGAAAAACAATCCTTTTATCTGCACAACGTACTCAAGTCGCATTTGGCATAACACAACTGTTAGTGTAGCATAATTAAGCTTACCGTCTCCAATCACAAATCGGAATTATTGTGTCTAAGAGTTGTCTGAAAATCTCAATTGGTACATGTAAAACGATTTTGCCCCAATTTTTTTTTGTAGAAAATAAATGTAATTTTATACAAATTCTGTGAATTTAGTAGAAACTAATTGGAATGAAAAGGAAATTTTAATTATTTTGTGATAATTGTTTAATTTCGATTTCATTGCGAGTGAAATCTGACTCAGTTTCCACCCGAACGCAAAATTATATACGCCGGTTCGCGGAAATGTATCATCACACACGGAGAGCGAACGCAAATTTCGCATGTTCGTTCACCGGCAACCACCATGCCAGCCAACCAATTTACCGGCTTCGTTGGTTTTAATTGGCGTCGCGCGTAATTGCGAATGCATGATCGCAGATGACATTCCTAATGGGACGAAAATTAGCGGTGTGGTGTGAGTGGTACGGCCGCCGATTGCAGCCCGGATTCGTTCCCACATGCAAAAGAAGAAGAAGCATGAGAAATGATCTGGTCGAGTTCAACAGTATGCCACCCGACACGTCCGACCGCCGTCCGATAAGCGGCACACTATACGATCCACGAATCGCCACCAATTAACTTTCTAATACATAGCGTTTTATCATCTTATGTTAATTGTAAATTTCGGATAAATGAATACTTTTAGGAAAAATTCAACCGATTTTTGATTTGTGGCGGTTGGCTTATGCTTAGTTGACAGACATGTGACTTAAACACGTCTGGTAGATAAAGAGTATGTTCGTTGCAAAAAAAGATAAGACTAAATGTCAGAAATAAATTTATTTTGTGAAAATTTTGTCGGCGATAAAATCATTTCACATGCACTAATCGCTTGACAATAGTTACACTAATTCGGATTTTCAGACAGATGATACTCTCAGGGACATTGGTAGCGATTTATGATTAGTGGTAATAGGAATATTAACAGTTGTTCTATGCCAAAATGGGACTTAGGCACGGCGTAGAGATAATAAAAATTTCTGTTGCAAAAAAAGATAAACATAAATATCACAAATTAATTTATTTTGTTAGAATTTCCACGCCTTGAAATAGATAGATGTAATTAGTGTAATTTCGTCTTAACTTTATAGTCTTTAATCATTATATTTTAAGCACAATTGTGCATAAATTAGTTGCTAGACACATACCTAAACGGGTGGCCCATGATAGTTATGAAGAAGAAAAAAGAATTTGTTTTGTTAATTAACTAATTGCTATTTGTATTAGAATAATTGATACTTTAGGCACAAATAATTTTCATTCTGTGTACAGAAGATAAGCAATTGAATTTGCTTGATGTAAGTGGGTCTAATAATGTTTTCTGTTCTGTTATAGTAGTACTAAAGTATTTTAAAAATGGTTATATTTTTAAAGTAAAGCAAGAACATTTAAAACCAAAATCATAAAATTTAACTAAATTAATTTTAATTAATTAAAAACACATAAAGCTTTGCTTGCATTTGACCTAGTAGTTTTGCAAAATGAAATATTTGGCTAATGAAATATTACTATACCGATTGGTAACGTTACATTAAAATATATAAATATATATATATATATATATATATATATATATATATATATATATATATTTAAAAAAAATCGACAAGTTTTTGTTGATTTAATAAAGCTATATACATTTATTATTAAAAACTAGATGAAATATTAAAAATTAATATTTTCCACGCTCTTAATTGCTTTTTTTGTTGAAATGATTGTGGCTTTGGCTGTGGCATTGCATTGAGGGTGTACATACGTCAAATAGCGCAAAATGCACAATAGCACATCGCGAATGGGGGGCTCTCTCGTAGAAGAAGAGAAAATGTGTGGGGGGCTATATCTAGTACGTAACAAACGCTTGCGGAGCACTCGCGAAGAAGCTCTTTCTACAATATAATAGACACCATCATTCACGAAAGAGCAAAAAAAACAAAACAAAACTTTTTTATCGTTCCATACAGTCTATTACGGTTTTACTCTTTTGGCGTTAACAAACGCGCAACGAGAAGTGTCATGTGATAAATAACCTCACAAATTACTGTGCTGTTAATATTAAATTATTATTCATCTCATTACATCATCATCATCATCACAATCCACAACAAGACGACGACTAATTTTTCAGTGGTCATGGAACGCCGAAAAGTGCAACGAAATTTGGCCAAGCGGTATGTTGTTGTGTTACTATGTATTGCGATAATTAATCCATTGCAATCTATTCTATATTGCGCCACCCACACGATATTTATGTTGTGTTGGTAATAATGCACGCTTTCACACACATTGATCAAATAACAAAAAAAACAACACTTTCAGTAGTGAAAAAGCGCTGCCTCCTGTGAGGATTGAACTCACGACCCCTGGTTTACAAGACCAGTGCTCTGCCACTGAGCTAAAGAGGCTGATATATTGGGCAGTAGCGTAGTACTCTATATAAATCGCACCGTCACTTTTACAATAGTAATATGTTTCTTATCGAAAATAAAAATGTTTTATTTTAACAAAAACAATTAGTAAATATTATGTAATGTCACCATAATATCAAAATAAACATAATTTGTTTTAGATAAGAAAAAAATATGATTGATAGTAACTTTTAGTTAAAATATTTGTAAAAAAATTAAAAACTCATGAAACAGAAATAAAACACTAACAATTATAAACAATATTGCTATTTTAAAATGTAAGAAAATAATCTGAAAAATAATAATTATCCAAAAATTATTTAATTATAAAACTATTTATTAAAATATAAACAAAACAGTAAATATTGTAAATATTTTTGTTTTTGCGATTTTAAAAAATTATTTTGGCAAAAAACAACAATTTTTTTGGTAGAAAAAAAAGAAGAACACGGCGCAAAATTTACTTTTTAAATAAAATGTTTTTGAGTGAAATAAAATGATCGTCACTCACATACGGTTATAAACCACCATTAATCGCAATAATTGTGAAAAAATTACGGTGCTTGCTGCGCGACAAAATAATAAATCAAAAGAAAGGAGAATCGCAGCAACGAGACGCAACGAACAAAACAACTAAGCGATTTTATTATTCATTTATATTTTTATCTATCCTAGACGTGTATTATGAAAAAAAAATGTAAATCGAAAGAGAAATGTTTATTTTGATCATCATGGCAAATAAAAAATTTAAATATTCATTAATTTATTTTAAACAAACTTAGTTGTATATAAAAATAAATAGTTGATATTGTTTGTTGACATAAAAAAGAGATGAGATCCAACTAATTGTAGTTATTATTGAAAAAGTATACGTTGTTAGAAAAAATACAATAAATCATTGTAGATGAAAAGCTGCGCTCGATCATTTTGTCGAGCGGATTTTCTAACAGCACATGATCTACAATGTATGTATGTGACGCGGCCGAAAAGGTGTTAGATCTGCTGGCGAAGGCCCGCTCGCTCCTAACGGCTCCACGTTTCCGTCCGCTGCACTTCGCACTCGCTCACAATGCGACGACGAAATTAAGACCCCGGCTCGACGCGACGAAGACGACTAATTGTTGCCTGATGTGATTGTTCTTATGTTGCAGATGGGGCCGTTTGCGACGCTGGATCTTCTACCTATTGGTTCTGATCAGCTTGGTGCCGCTTGTAAGTAGCAAACAAAAAAGTCTTCGCCATAAACCATTTTTTGTTTGGTATTAATACACTTATCGTTTAATAGAGCATCGCCCAGAAGGCTGATGAATCGAGCACCGAAGTCCAATACAGCATTAGCAGTAGCAGTAGTGTAAATGTCAACAGTCGACGACAACCCGCTGATGAAACCGAGGACGAAGAAGAAGACGAGGCGGACGATGATGCAACCGAAGCGGCGCTCTTAGAATTGAAGCGTGAACCAAATCGAACGCGTGAGGCTTTATCACACGACGCCAGCGAACACGAATCGGTAAGTTTTTAATTTGTATCAAAAAAGTATCAATTGTCGTAAGACAAACGCATCATCGCCTTCTTCTCATTTCTTCTCAGCGCTGCTGCTTATCAACGGCGATAATCAAGGCGCATTGTTTAATCGATCGCATTGTTAATCGAATAATTATTATGAAAAAAAAAGTTCCCAATGTTTTGATGATCAAGCAAGCGCCGTATTAATTACTCTAACGCTGCTTTTTAATCGCATTGTATATAAAACGCTAACGCGCAGAGAATTTGCATCGAAAAATTGGTTTTGGATTTACGGTTAAGAAAATTATAGCGCAAAAAAATGTAAATTTGTTCGAATCTTCAAACAAACAATGCACATTTTTATTAAACTGTTAGAAATTAATGTTCAACGAGGCGGGTAAAAGTTCATAAATTAAGAAAATGTTATGCGTTGCATAAATTCGGTCAAATGATATGCAAAGTCCCGCTTGTAATTTTGGTATCCAGATACTTATACATTAAATTTTGCCGCAAAGAACAAATTTAATTTGGACAATAATAATTAGTAATTTTTTAATTATTATTCATTTTCTTTTTTATAAATTTATAATCTTTTAAAGCGATTTTTAGTGAAAACTGGGAAAAAATGTGAAAATTCTATCATAAACTTAAAGAAAATCGCTGTAAACATACAAAAATTGTGAATCAATTTCTTGAATTTCTCCAAATTTTTATACAAAATCATTGCAAAAAACAATAATAATATGTAGTATATTTTGCAATCAATGGTAAAAATTTATAAATTACTAAATATCATTGAATATAACACATTTTATGTTGCTAAAACTCATAGTTAAACACTTTTTTATATAAAATTTGTATCTTCGTTTGAAAAAAATGTCAATCGAATTGTAGCAAATATATTTGGGTACAATGAAGATCGTATAAGTTTATGTTTGAACTAAAATTCAAGCAATAATGCTTCGATCAATTGACATTAAGACATATATACATAATGGCTAACTTACTTTTTTTTAGTATCCCCACGAAATTCTTGAAAATGTATTAAATTTTGCGGCGAAAATTTTTAGCAAAATCATTGAAAACATGTCCGTGTAATATAAAAAATGTTGTAAAAGTTGAAGAAACGTGAAGATGCTAAACAGAATTTTTTTTATTAAGAATTAATTTAAAAAATTCTCACAGTTTTCAGGAATTTCTTAATAAAATTTGCAATTTGTTTTCGCCAATTTTGTAACGATTAAAAACTAATTGCACTCGCATAACGCAATTTCTTCATCAAACAAAACAAAATTTCCTACCGACAAGATTCTCACATTGTTGATTGAACGCAAAAATATCGACACTAATCGCTCATAATCACAGTACGAGGCAAGAAAAAAAAATACTTGCAAACACAATAGATAATTTCCATCTCGGCGGCGCAATTTAAAAATGTCATCTAATTGCATACTCGGACGCGGAAAAAGCGCGCGATCGCTTCGTTATTTGGAACAACGGCCGAACGTTTTGTTTTGTTCCCGGCGCGCGAGCAAGCGCGCGCGGGGCCATCTAGCGGATCGCGCTAGGAAATTGGGAACGCCGGCGCGCAAAATCCCACAATTATCTGTGATAATAAAAAGCGCTGAATGATTATTACATAATATATTTATTTTATATAAGAGAAAAGAATCACACGATTCATTTGGGTTATCTTCAGCGCTAAAACGTATTTATTATTGTTTGCGATTTTATTATAGTAATTTTGATGATGATAATAATTTAACGTCATTTTTGATTTCAAATTGTTGCACGACTAAAAAGTTGTCCAGCGTTGCTATGAAGTTCTATTGGCTTAAATGTCGAAAAGTTTCAACTTCAATTTTTTATCTCTTACATGAATTCAATCTTCATAACAATCAATTTCGTTTCAAAACCAATATAGGAAGGTTATTTTTTAAATAAAATTTAAATGTTTGTAAACAAAAACCATCGACTTTGGAATATGTGCAAGTTAAAGTTATATAGGTATGATACTTCCTGAAACAATAATACAGTTTTGTTGAATAAGAACAAATAGAAATATGACAGTGGTTGAAATGATATGATATTTCTTGGCGTTTAAACCTATATAATGTTTAGTTGCGTTTTTTGTCATCAAACAAAAAAGTCGCAACCTGAAATTTTTACATTTCTCTTAGAGGGGATGCAGCCATCCCAACTTTTTAGTCACCGAGGACAATTTTTTGGTTACTACTGTCGTGTTGAACAACTTTTAGTCACTCCACAAACAAATCGCAAGCTGAAATTTTAAGCCATCACAAATTTTTAGGCATCAAACACAACTTTTTGCTCATACAACGTATCTATTATATTTTTTATTGTTATCATCGTATTGAGCAAAAAATACAAACAAGATTCGTAACTTGTTAGTCGCCGACGACAATTTTTGGGCGTACAACGTATTTATTAATATATTTTGTTATTATCAAGTCAACCGACAAAAAAGTCAAACTTGCATTTTATACTCTTCGAGACGTTTAAGCCAGCAGAACTTTTCAGTCACCGACGACAACTTTTTGGTCATACAACGTATTTATTATTTTTTTTATTGTTATTGTTGTTGTTGAAGATTTTATTATAGTAATTTTCCTAATGCCGTTGATGATAACGACATAACATAAGACAATCGGCGCAATCGTACGAATTTATCGCGCCTAAATCGTATAATCATAAAATCATTTAATGGCCGTGTTGCTAGGTAATTTGTAAACAAACAAAATTTGCGATTGGTGGAATTGCTCAATTCAAAATAGCCGATCAATCACGACTAATAACTGTTAATAAAAATTTTTATCGACTTTAAAAAAACATAATTATTACATCGCAATTTCAAAAAGTAACTGGATTTTTTAATTTAATATTGCATTGTTTATTTATTATTTGTTTCAAATTTGGTGCTTTTTATATAACGTGAAGCTAGCAACAATATAATATCAAAATCGCATTTTGTAGATAGGAAAGTATCATGTTTCATGTAGCCAAAAATTTAATAAATTTGAATTACCATCATAATATCTATAAATTTGGCCTAGTTTAATACGTATATACAATTTCTGGCTATGTAACATTAACGACTTTAAACAAAAAAAAGGAAAGAAAATAATTATTACACCAAAATTTCAAAAAGTACCTGGATTTTTTTTAATATTGCATTGTATATCTATCATTGATTTCAAATTTGGCCCTTTTACGTAACGTAAATATAATATTAAAAATTGCATTTTGTATGTAGAAAAGTGTTATAGTCATCAATTTGTGTTAGTTTAATATGCAATTTTTTATCACACCGCAATTTCAAAAAGTAACTAGAATTGTTTGGCGCTTTTTATATAACGTAAATGTAGTAATAACATAACATTAAAATTACAGTTTGTTCATAGAAAAGTGACATGAAGTCAAAAATTTAATAAATTTGAATTGAATCGTGTTACATAAAGTTCAAATTAATGTATTTTTTGACCAGAAATAGACCACAATCTGCATATAAACGGTGGATGTTTACGATATGATGAAACAAAAAAAATCTTACATGCGCTATTCATGTTGCATATTATCCTACTCTTGTTCGAAGTCATTCATCTATGAAAAGAGCGACTCGTTTTGCTATGACGACGATGATGATGCTAATAATAATAATCATCGTAATAAAAAAGCATTTTCACAACGAGAACAACAACACGCTCGCAGAAATTAAGGAAATTCGCAATATGGCAATCAAATTGCTTAACAGCACCACAACCGTTTTCTCACTCATATATGCAAATTTCGTGCATGGTTTTTCGCGAAATCGATTCGAAATCATTTCTCTTAACGCTCGGTGAGGATTATTAATCAAGTAATCAAGTGGTGTTTGATTGAAAATGCGAGTGAAGCGAACGAACTTGCATACTTTTTGGTCTGTTTCCTTTTAGAAAGTCATAGATGAAACTGAGATTTTGTATTGCGTATAATTAAAACATAAGCACCATGTCGATTAATAACGTGTAGTTATATAATAATATTTTTTTTAGTGAAAAAGTAACAGCGATTGCGCTTTTGATGAATTCATTCACCGGCAATTACTCAATGAAATTTACATTTTTATATTAATTAGGAATTAATAAATAATAATAATGAATGAAAGTGAGAATGTGTTGCGATTTCGCTACCACGCAATTTGTTTTCGCCTACGAATTGTATTGATTTCAAATTTGTCATCAAAATTATTATATTTCTTTAATTTTCGATTACTAATGAATATGTTTCATGTCTAAAACAAGTTTATAATTTTACTAATTTGATAATTTACAATTTTTAACTATGTGCTTAGGAACTTAGTATAAACTTTTATAACAAAAATGGAATATTATTAAGACCAGTATTTAACAAAATTATCAAGATAATTATATTGCTGCTTAGTTTCTCGTGCTATCCAAATACAATGAAACAACTTATTAGTCATAATCTAGCTTGTCATTGACATTATTGTACTAAGAAAAACTAATATTTCTTTGTGAAAAATCGTTCCTAAAGCCATAAAACTAATGCAAGATAAACACGCCTATCAATTTGTCCTAATTTAATATACAGTTTTCAGCTATGTAACATTTTTATGCTAATTCGTTACGATAAAGCCTGTAATATATTAATATAAAATTTCAATGAATATACCAACATGGTGAAATTATTAATTCTGTCATAAAATAACTGCATCAACCCTTAGTGGCACAGAAAAAATGTCTTTATTTATATCCATGCTCAACGAACGAAGATATTCTAGCAATTGAAAGATAGTGATTCTACCGAGCTTAAGAATAAAAGGTCCAAGTGGGAGAATTTCTATGCGTTCGTATACGAAACCAACAAGAGATAATATATGATATGTGCATTGTACCACTTGTATAACTTGTAAAAGTTAAACGAAAACATTGGCATAGATTATTTTTGTTATATGTATTAAAAATTTTCCGAGCTTGTTGTAATATACAGTGCATTCATTAATGATTGACTGGAAATAATTTGTTTTCCACTGTGACACAAAACTACATTATTGCCTGCATTTGCGTTAGTCAATGAGTAATCCTTAGATTTAGAAGAAAAAATATTTGCTATTTGTTTAAAATCAGATAAAATCCGTATTAATAACTGATACCTTAAAAATCAATGTCAACAAATTGAAGTAAATATTGATAAAATCGATTTTGGAAGAAAAAAATTCGGTGAACCATTAATTAACGCACGTTATAGTACATTCAGTTCGAACTAAACAATTTCATGTTAGTGGTAACATGACATTTGTTATGGTAACATTTCTCAGCGCAAAATAACATTCTATTGAAAGATAAACAATTCAAAAATCAGCAAAGCATAAATCCATTACTCGTAAAACTAACGCAATTTATTTCTAGGTGGTATTTATCGGCGACAATGACGGCTACATCCCTGTCCCACCGCTCCATCCCCAGCGGCCGAACAACAATGACGAACTCGACTGGCGGCTGCCGACCGGCGTCGACACGTGGGACCGCGAGTATCGTCGGTTCCGCTTCAACACGACGCGCGTTCAGCGTAAGTGACTTACTAAAAGTTTTTCTTGAATGATTTCCGTTGTGAGGCAAGCGAACGAACGAACGATGGATGTGTGTGTTCCGGTCAGGTGCGGTGGAAAGTGACCGAAGAGATGATCGCCGACGTAGATAACAGGGCGCATTAAAACGCATTTTTCATGGTGGCCTACTTTCGCGAAGGCTGTTTCATTGATTCCTTCGCCAATCGACGATTGAATTAAAAAAAATACGGTGGAGATACCATCTAAATTAATTTTCGTATAAATTACATTAAAAATATTTTATTTATTTCGCAATTTACGTCGGCGTTCATTCAATTAATTACTCCCTCCGTCCGAAAATATGATATATATTTACATTTTTACTAAGAATTTATTTAAAATATAATTAGAAATTGCAAGTTATACAAAATTTTACTCCAACATATTATATTTAAAGCTAATCATAAGTGATTTTTAATATATTTTTTCAAAATACATAGAGTAATAATCGCAATTGGAGGCATATTAATAGTGTTGCTTTACAATTTCTCGCCTATTTTATACTGTAACAATTTTTATAGAATATCATTACGCTCATTAAGTGACAATTGTATAAATTTCAAGTTTCTTCTCAGCACTTGATCACAATTTTCATTAAAATTTACCATCTCGGAATGACAGCGGGTGTCATTAAAATGTTAATTCAATTCGTTGTTTGTTATTTGTCAATTATTTTTTACAAAAGTGATCTATTGCAATGCAATTTGTTGATTAGTAGTAAAACTGCTCCATATAGAGATATAAAAAAGAATAATTGAAAATTTTAATTATATTCCTTAATCCAGTGTTTCCCAAACATTCAACATGTGTGTACCCCTTTGATAAGTTTCGTATAACTGCGTACCCCCTCATTAAAAAGTCCATATTATTATTATCGCATTAGGAGAACAATAAGTACGAGAAGCAAAAATTGAAATAAGTATGCTGGTATTTAGTAAAATCTTCTTCAATCAGTATCAACTGCGAGGATTTGTCTCCTTAAGATTAGAGTTAAGTTGAATATTTTAAGCATTTTCGGCCAACAAATGTATGAATTTATTTATTTAATACAATGGCTAAGTTGCTGAACTAATTTAATTTGGATTTTGGTTAAAAAGTTGGGTGGCACGTCTATAATAAAATTACATATACTTTTGTGAGATGGTTAGTGCGTACCCTTTTAAAAGCCTTTGAGTACCCCTAGGGGTACGCGTACCACACTTTGGGAAACACTACCTTAATCTTACGTTTTTAAAGAAATGTATACCATATATTCGGACGGAGAGAGTACCATTTATTTTTTTGTTTTGTCAAATATGTATACCAATAACCAACTTATCTACATATTATCACAACTCATCAAATATACGTATGTTTGCTTAAATTTATTAAATTACTTTAAAAATTATGTTATTTATTGCACAATTTAGTTAATGAATTACTTTTGGCGTCAAACATTTTGATTGCATGCGTATCGTGTTGCAAAAAAAAACGTACATTCACATACCGTAAATCGAATTAATTATAATTTGGGATCAAGATAAGGCATTTTTTAATAAATAAAAACACAGCGAGTTATTATTGTGCGTTTTTGTGAGCGTTTTTAATCAAGATGTGACTCAACAGCACGACGTTGTTATTGCAACAACAATACACGTACAAATTGTTGCATACATTAGCGGGTTATTTAACCGGTGGCATTCTCGATGATGATAATAATACATGATCAAGCACAAAATGCTGAATGGGTTGTATATCGTCATTTTAAATAAATAAAATTAATTAATTAATAAATAAAAATGCGAGTGTAGCGTGAATTTAAGCGTTTTTTTTTATCTAGATGTGATTCAATACCTGGTCGTTATTGCAACAATGCGTATAAATTATTGTTTATGTAACAATTGCACACCCCGTATGATCATATTTGCCAAGCTGCTAGCGCATTTAATAAGTTGCATGGCTAAATGTCAGCTCGCGACGGCAAATACATCTAAAATTCTTGTACAAAATACTAGTTGACAAAAAATAAAATAGTTTAATCTATTGACTAAGAATATGCCGCTGTAAAGTTGAAAGCGTGTCATTGAAATGAAATTTTTATGCATTAAGTTCATGTTACACAAAAACGGTGCCGAATTTAGAAATTTATTTCACTTGGTCACTTTCGTGCTGTGTATTTATGTGTATATTGACAAAATAATTAATTAAATATTTTTAATTTGTGGAAAATTATAAATTTTATATAAAATAACCGCTGCTTCAGTTTAATTTCACTTACAATTTTAATGAATAATTCAAATTTACCGTAAATTTTTTGTCCAAATCCAAATTTTCTATGATTTTCGGTTTCATACCACATACCAATACAGGTTTAATGCCAACATGTTTAGTTACTTAATCAAAATTATTCTATAATAAAACTGCAAAATTATTAATTCAATGCGACATAATAACTGTTTCTAGCATACAAGCGACGCAATTCATTCAATTCATTACAGTAAGTTTATATTTGCTGCCAAATTTACTATGTTCAGTGGCGACTTTATCATTACGCAGTTACCTCTATATATCAAATTCCAGACTGTTTTCTATATTTTAATCATAATTTAAGCCAATTTACGTTCATTTCATGAAAGCTCCTATCTATTTTAATAAAAGTGACGTTAAATGTTAAAAATCGTTAAATGTAACTATTCGAAACAATGCCCTTTGTGATTTCTGCTTTTTATTTTGTCTAAAAAGAGATAAGAAAAACAATAACTAGAAAGCAAAATATAGCAAACATTCACACAGTACCTTTAAAAATGTTAAATCTTAAACTTTTTTATTTCACTCAGTATACTTTTCATCAAACATAGTTTAATTATTGTCTTCTATAACAATGTGAAAATGTATAGTAATTAAAAAAGTGCTAGTGTGATTTGTTACTATTTTGTTTCAACGCCTCATGCCCCCTTAAGGTAAAATATACCACTGTTTATGTTATTACGCATTCCAAAGAACTATCAAATGACTACTCAGGTACAACTTGTAAATATTTTGTTAAGAAAAAAAAAACGGTTCCTTAATCAATGCCATTATAAATTAAAGTTGAAATCATCGTCAAAAAGTATCACGAAGTGGTCTATAGTAAGAATTAAGAAAGTATTGGCACAAAAAGTAAGATTTTATTTTGACAGGTTATACCTTATAAAATATTTCGGAATGCCTAATTGCCCCCAAATGTAAAGCTGCAATAGTTGCCAACTTTTGTATTGTCAACACGTGTTTCTAATACGGTGTGAATAAAACGAAAACAAAAGTTAGTGACTTTATCAAGTATTGTTAACCAACCAACCATTATATACCATCTTAAAGCAGTTTATGCAATGTTTAATTATTATTGGTTATATGTTTGCTGCATACATTAAGTTCGCACGAAAGCGAATGGAATGACGCTTAGGTGCGTTCATTAATGATTTGCTGAAAGAAATTTCATCAATATGTGCCGACAAGACAAAACTTGGCAGTCTTTGTTTAGTGGTTACATAACATAATATGTACAATTTTTGGTTAATTGACACTTATAAGAAAAAATATAAATTATGCACATAAATATTTAGTGACTTACACAAAATTCTCATAAAATTTAATAATTATAATTGTATAGTTAGTTTGTTTATTCTTGTTTGTGTATTGCATGAAATTTAAATTTTGCCCCGTAATACACTATGTTAATTCATTCTAATTTAATATAATATACGGTTATGTGGCTCTTTGGTGCAAATGTCATAATGTACAGTATGTACGCAATCAAAACGTACAAGGAAAATGATTAATTCTACAATACATATAAAAGTATAAATTATTGTTGATATATATAACAATTCTACACCATCTATGATCATATTCGACAAGCTGCTGGTGTGTTTAATGAGTTGGATATAGTAAAGTGGCAGTTGGCGTTGGCAAATACGTGTGATTGACAGAACGATGGATGGATGATTGAGCACGGTAAAAATCGTTTCGGCTTGTTGTTGCAGATATCGAGGCAGAATGCCAGGATGATTACATGAAGATACGTGTCGGATTTAATGGATCATTTACCGGATTGGTGTATTCAGCAGGTGAATTTGCATTCTTCCTTCATTTCATTCAATGGCGTTCCGTTAGGAGGCAGCGCTGCTGATGCAACCGAAATGATGCACTTTTAATGCGAAACGTAGTATATTGTTCGTAAATTAGGCGACGATAATAAAACAATGCAAAAAATAGCGCGCGCCGCTGCCGTAACGGTAACCGCCACATCATTATCACCACCGTTCGCGAAATTGTTACATTTTGCATATTTACTACGTAGTGGTTAATTAATTTTTTTTCTTATTGTTGGTATTTTACAGGCTATGCCTACGACCCTGATTGCATGTACATTAATGGCACTGGACGTGACTATTACGAATTCTATATACAGTTAAATCGCTGTGGTACTTTGGGAAAGAATACGCATCATGAAGATAATAGAAAATCGCCAACAGTTAGTACACTTGTAATTAATTTAATCGCAGCAAATTGATTTTCTAAGCGCTGCAATTACGCCCAACGAAGAGAAGAGAAAGACTGATTGCGCTAATTTCGTTCTGTCTTATTGCAGAAAAACTTCATGTGGAACACGGTCACCGTACAGTACAACCCTCTGATCGAGGAGGAGTTCGATGAGCATTTTAAGGTTACGTGCGAGTACGGTTATGATTTCTGGAAAACTGTTACATTTCCCTTTCTAGACGTCGAGTAAGTAATCTTTATATGTGTTCAATTAAGTTAACTAATAATAAATTGCACAAACAAACAAAAATTTACGGATTTGTAAAATTTTAAGCATTATTCCAAATCATTGTTAAAAAATTACATACATAGATGGGAAATCGTATATTTATGCGCATTTTGAGATGTAGAGGGAGCAACTAATGAAATTTCCGAACTCATCCGAACGTGCTAAAGGCCTAAAACTTAAAGTAGAGTGGATACTCGAAATACGACCGGCTCAATATATAAGCTTTTTGAGATACGAGCTACGACTCGGACTAATATTCTGTTTGAGAACCGAACTAAATAAAATCGCTACATTAATACGTAATGAGATACGAGCTAGATTGGGTTACGAGGCAGTTCATGGAACGAATTAAACTAGTATCTCAATGTATTATCGAACGTAGGTCAAAGCGAATGATTTGAAAATGAATTGAAATTTTTACCTTACCTAATTTTTGACAGTTTTGACTGTTTAGAGTATGCAAACTCATTATTTATGGCATGGATTAGTTTCAGGTAGTCAAAATTTGATTATTCGCTTTGACCCACATTCGATAGTACTACTGTACTTGCAATTTTGTGAGAATTCCGCTAAATCAGCGGTAGTTAACCTTTTTCTGCTAAGTGCCCAATTATGTCTTTCCTAGAGAAAATATTTTCCTACCGCCCACTATTTTCACGGTAAAAAACAAGTAACCGCCGATGTATTTGCCAAGTTGATTTTTTAAGAAAAGCTATTAAATCCAAATTGGACAATTATTTTTTAAACATGAAATTAAAAAGGAATGAGAGTAGTTTAGCACAATCAGTTTTTAATAAAAAGGCCTTAATATTGATACGTTTACAAACCTCCTGCTGCCGAACATATAGCCCCACTACCCATTGGTGAACAATGGGAACCAGGTTGACTGTCATTACCCTAAATGGAATAAAGTTAGAGATCCAATTTACTATTCCTAGAAGATTTTGTCATTTACTAAAACCTTAAATATTAAATTATTTGGATGTTATTAATTCTGTCCCTAACATCTCAAAATCTGCATTAATATTTAAATCAATGGCCAAATGCATAATTGGCCAATTTTTGTGTCTGCATTAGACGAATATAAAAACGAATATATATAAAAATTAATAGATTTATGATACACAGTGCCGAATTTACCTATAAGTTAAACAAGCTATAGCTTAGGGCCTCGTATTTGAAGGAGCCTCTCATTACAAATGAAACAGAATTCTATCTACTAGTTTTCATGATAACTTCCACATTCGTTTTATAACGCCTTACATCCTTTAATAAAAAACTTTTACTCGAATAACACTTTAAAGGAAAACTCATTTTAAATATGTTATAAACTCGAAATTTTGTTAATATTTAAAGATCTGTAATCGAAAGTTCTGATTCTTCGGATCTATTTGCATCTTGTTGACCTAGGTAAGTCAGAAAACGCTTACGCAGTAAGCAAGTTTCGTGGTCATAACTTATAATTATATAAACGTAACAATCTTTTAAAAAAAACAACTAAACAACACCTCTACAGGTACTTTTGACACTCTATTGTTATATGAATGTAATTTCATATGGGGCCTCATTAATGTATTACATTAGGACCTTGAACATTCTTAATCCGGCACTGGTGATAACGTCAAATTTCCAATAGATAATACAATATATGAATATTACTTCTTTTCTTACGTTTGGAAGCTATTTTAATATACACGTAATGCATACCTCTAATTTTGTATGTTTCATAGGGTGGCGACTGGTAACCCAGTTGTATTTACACTCACGCCACCCGAATGCTACATGGAGATTCGCTACGGGTATGGCACATCAGGAAACCGAGTCACAGGTCCAGTACGAGTTGGAGACCCTCTTACACTCATCATCTACATGCGCAGCAAATACGGTATTGATCTACAACATACAAATAATGTTTTTTACTTATTAAATCTATACAATGTATTAAAAACCTACCTGTTTTTAGATGGTTTCGATATTGTTGTGAATGATTGCTTTGCGCACAATGGAGCGACGAAGAAGATACAACTGATTGATGAATATGGGTACGTATTGAAAGCTTTTATATATATGGTAGCGTTCTAACCCCAAATTTTTTTAGATGTCCAGTGGATGATAAACTGATATCGCGCTTTAGAGGTTCGTGGTCCGATAGTGGCGTATTTGAGACGCAAGTGTTCGCCTACATGAAAACGTTTAGATTTACCGGCTCGCCAGCGTTATATATTGAATGCGATGTGCGAATGTGCCACGGTCGATGTCCGGTAAGCTATAATCTATATACAATTCACTAATCGAACGCAAATGTGAACCTGTTTCATTGGACGTATTGTATAATTGCCATTGCTTAATGTTTACGATGACTAATGTACAATTATTAACTAATCGACACTCGTTTTGCTATGTTTACTATTATTGACTGCACATAAATGTAACTACAGCTGTTCATGTAGCGTTTCAGCATTGTCTGCTGTGATTGTTTACTCGCCTTTGAAATTTTCACAACATAACCTATTTAGATTTAAATATTGTGAATGTTCAATGCGACTTTATGATGAATAACTAACTGCAAAATCTTATTTGCATCTGCGCATGTATTTGATTTACAAGGTTTATTTGTTCAAAAAAATTGCTGATAACTCGTTCAAAATACAAAGTGCTAATTAAAATATGTGTACATACCTTGAGACATCATGCTACGTTCTTCACAATCACAAAAAGATGATTCTGCACACAATTATAAAAATCACAGCACAAATTGATGAAAAAAAAATGCTTAAACGGTTACACATGTATCAACAGATGAATATCTACAATATCTGCAAACAACAGTGCTGCCAACATTGTATTTGCGTTTCTAATGCGTGCATAGTTCGTTTTATCTTATTTTACGCGCACATCGCTCCGCTTTGAAATATGTATGTATTGTATTGTACGTATTGTACATACCAGAATCTTGCATAAAGAAAAATATTATCATTCGGCACAGCGGCTAGAGGGCGATTTTAGTGTTTTGTATTTACGAGCAAACATTATTTATAAATGCAATTACGTTGAGCGATTACTTTTTGTTTTTACAAAAATGTGACTTTGGACCGGTTGGGCACGAGATTGGTTCACTTTATAGTTAAAAGTGAGGTTAAGTCTGAGCTCGAGGGTTTTGGGCCGTCCGTACAAGGACTCTAGTATGTACTCTTACTATCGACTTCGACGAAAAAAGATTGACTGTCTTTGGTCTACCCTCATTCCTTCGAGGTTTATGACACCCCTTGTGGAGAATCACCACGGCTGATTTTTAATCTATTTTATTAATTTGTTTATTGGAGTAGAAAAAATAGCAAAAATATCAATTTCTTTTTGTTGTTTATTGTTTCTATTAGTTTATCAATTCAAATTAAATAGTTGCGAATTCTATTTTCATTTTAAGGTAGAACACCCGTCGTTATCCTCCACAGGGGTACCATAACACTCAAAGGGATGAGGGTAAACTCAAATGAAGTAGTGAGATTGATGGGTTTAATTGGAATATTGAAGGGGGAGGCATATTTAACTATTATATAAACAATTCTTTACCTTTATTTCCAAAGGCAATTTAATGAAGACTTGAATTTGTATATAAAAACGAATTGATTCGAGTAATTACTTCGTAACTGCGTCAGGAAACCCATTGGTTTAAACACTGCCTTATAATCTACACATTTTTCTTATTGTCCGCTCTGTCGTGAAAGGTAGTTGTCTTTGAAATGGTACTAGCTTTTTATTCAGAATCAATTCAGAATTAGTGAGATGTATTTGGGATTAATGAATTAAAAGTTTAGATTTAATTCAAAATGCATTAGGAATGTTCTGTTGTAAATTGGTTGACAAACGAACCTGTTCGGAAGTGATAAAGCTAATATTTTGGTAATAAAAATTTAATAAACGCTGCGAAATAGAAACGATTTATTATTAATAACATATTTTGGGTTATTTTAAAAAGGAAATAATTTGCCTTGAAACATTTTATTGAAATGTGAATAATATAATCGATTTACAAAAATAATTTAGCAACGCTATTTTCGGCGACATTTGTCATTTGTCACACAAAGCAGATGGACATACCTTGGGGCAAGTACCATTGAAAGGATCGATAAGTGCAATGGTTGTTACAGCCGGTTGGTGGCACTTTATACGGCGGACACTCTAAAAGCAAACATTAGTTGATTCATTGTTTATGAATTAAGGAATGAAAATATTTACTGTTGGCTGCAACAGCTAACACAAATACAATCAAGCACAGGACACGCAACATCACCTTCATGCTGAATGAAATTCTCTATACGCTGATCTTCTCTAAAATTTGGCTTTTTATACCTACATTTTAACGAATTTAAGACTCATGTCAGTTATATTTGCATAGATAATTGGATGTTGTGTGATTTGGATTTCGAATGACATTTATTCTGACTCGCAGCACATAAATGATATATTATTATAATAGGAATGACAAATATATTGGGTGTTCTTTATTTATTGAAATATTGATCAATCAAAACACTTATCAGTCCTAACAGCAATAATGCTAGTCAGATTTGGCCATAAGCTAAACAAGCTCTTCTTGGTGCCTAGCTTTTGAAAAGACCTTACTTTAGAAATACAACATGTTTAAATTCAGTACTATCGTAGTTTTGCTTTTAATCATCATTTAAGGCAAATCGTAAACCGGCCACTTTCTACTCAAGAACACTTATTTTAAAGAAATAAAACAAAAAATATGCTTATACGACCTTCGCGACATTTGCATAACTTTTCACGACAAAATTTTATGCAGATAAACATTGTCTCGCCAGAGTTATTTTATACTTGCATGTTACCGATTTAGTGTTCCAATAAAACTAACACTCATTTAAATGACATTTGCATAGATAAAGTGGATGTTGAAATTGTTCTAGGATTTAAATTTTATGCATTTATTTGAAATTTCTTGTACTTTATTTTCGCCAATAATGCAACAAACTTCATTAGTATTGTTCAAATACTTTATCAAAATTGCCATATATGAATTTCATTTCGTTACATTATTTTGATTTGCATTTTGATAATAGAGTTGTTAAGCAATTTGTCTGCTTGGAAAGTCATTTATCGCTATATAAAGAATAATCAAATTTACATTAATTATCATAGCATGTACTTGATTAATTAAATAAACGATTGTTTAAAAACATATGAAAAGTTCGAGTTAGAAATTATTATTGTGTTAATTTAAAAATATTCTCCTCGATTGTCACTGTATAGTTTTCAAACAAAGTGATTTTTGGCTGCAAGTGTCTTCACAATTTTCTTTCCAGAGAATAGCGGTCTTAGTTATTGCGAGGTTAGGATTTAGGATTTAACCTAAAAGTATCTAAAGCGTTATTAGTTTAGGGACCTTTATAATTTAGGAAATTTAGAAAACGAAATAAACAAGGAATAGTAACATAGAAACCTGCAATTATGGCATACTTTTCGATTATTCTGGGTATGCAAATTGTTAGAAACGATAGCAAATTTACAATCTTTGATGAATACTATGTCAAGTAACGCAAAATCTAGGAAGATGTATCAAATTCGCCGTCTTTACAAGTATTTTATACGTTTTTACTATATATTCTTTTGTATTTCTTTTACTAATTACTATTTTTCCTAACGATTATGTGAAAATTAGCCAAAATATAGAAAGTAGGAATATAAGTATGACATTTAACGTTTCTAGCTAAGCTACATGTTAAGTGTTTTGGAGCTCTTGCCATTCCCTAAGGCCGTCATTGTTCACAGACCTTACATTGTAACAAGAAAATGATAATTTTTATAATAAAAAAATGTTAAAGTTAACAGATTAAAGTCATAAAAGTAAATTATTCTAGCTTGTTGAATGTTGTCCACCTTTTAAATATAATCAAGGATCTAAATTCAATCTAAACTGTTTACAGAGTCAACCATGTCATTGGCGCAACATCAAGAACAATCGCAAGAAACGTGAGGTAGATCAGATAACTTCAACGCAACCACCAACACTGTCTGAAAACATCAATCTCTTCCAATCATTGCGCGTGTTGCAAGAGGGCGAGGGCGACGATGAACGAAATTCTACACTACAATCCGGTACGCTAAAACACAACATATGTATAATTACTCAAACAACTATTAATTGATGTGTTGTGTTTATATAGCAGCATACCTCAAGGATCCGAACAGCGTGTGCATGAAGACCGGCTGGTTTTCGGCGTTGCTTGCACTCGGCGGCGGTGCAATGTGCCTACTCGGCGGCGCACTACTGGCCACCTGCACGCGCCTCAAACGCTCCACCATCGACAAAGTGCTATCGAATCACTTTGACGGCTACATGAATCATAAGGGATCGATTAACTGAATATAAGTTGCAATTTTGATTGTTGTTGTTTGTTGTGATATTTTCATGCATTATGGAGTATGATAAGATGGCTTGGGCGCGGATGATTGAATGATTTTTATTTATCGCATCGTCTGCGACTCTTTGAAGCCATATAAAATATGTATGTTTATGCTGTCGTTTATTTATCATCGCATCATAATTTAGAGTACCTGTAGCAGTTATTTAATGTATAATAATAAACAACGGCATAAAGTATGTGAAACAACGTTCATGGAGGATTAGGCTAAGGATCTACTCCTTCTGAACGTTGACAATGAGCAACAATGTTTTTTTTTTTATTTTATATAATTTATCATTGTACATAAAATGCGTCCAATTAAGTAATTATTATAACATGTAATTTATAAGCGCAATTTATCAAACTGCCTGCCTTTACGTCAGTAGAAATATTTTAGCAATTAGCAAATTAATTTATTTAATTAATAATATAGTAATATTATTGTATTTGGCTTTAAATATATGATATGTATATTATAAATCAGTTCAATTTTAATTTTAACCTGATAATAGATAAAAAATACCATCAAAATATAGGCAACGTCTTAGTTGTTTGCTGCTGGTGGTGAAACATTTGGCAATTTGTTATATTGTATGAAATCAGTGGCGTAACTACGGGGTCTCAAATGGACGCATTGCGTCGAAGCGTAATGGCCTTTATAATAATTGCTTTACTGAATTAAAAAGAATTACAGCGTGTTTTCCTTCAATTTTTTTATCAGAAAATATTGGGCAGTATAAATCCAATTTTTCTTGATTTCAATTAACATAAAAAAGATCAATTCAAGAGTTAGAATAAATATTTTTTCTCTTTTACTATTTGTTAATTAAATATTTAAAACTATGAATAAATTATAATTTTATTTTTCATTTTTGTATCCATAAAGAAGGTAATCAATCAGCTATACAAGACGAAAAAATCCATTTAAATGACATTCTTACTCGCTTATTAGCAATCAAATACATGAAATTTATAATCAATAAGTTTACAGCAATAACATCTAGAAGAAAACAGTAATGATTGATCCATTAACTTGTTTTTTAATCATTTATTTAAATAAGTTTGAAAACATTTTATTATCTTTGCTGTTAAAACAAGGCCTATTTACAAAATTTTGCGTCTAGGTCCAAATTTTCTACTTACGCTGATTCAATTCAATTTCATTTGTGATTTTTCAACGTTGGATAAATCTTGTATACACTATTTTATCAAATTCATATTCAAATTTAGTCAACAATGTCAATTTCACACAGAGCAAACAAGTCGACTGGGAAGTCAATTTTAGTCGACCACTTACGATATCCTAATGATAAAAAAGCGTATGTTCAACAACTACAGATAGTTTGAATATTAGTTATTTCCCTCTTGTTTTATGATGAAGTTGAATGTTATCCGAGATTATTATTAATAGATATTATTCACGATATTTTTGCACTTAAACTTAATAAAGACTAAAGAACGCCTTGTCCTAATCAAATTTTCCATTGATTAGTCATTATTATTATCTTTACATCCTACAACAGCATCCGTGGACAAAAAGGTTCTATCTGATGATAACATTAATTCTTGGGACATACAGAATACTCATTTGCGCATTGGGTGTAATAAATATTTTTCATTTTGCAAATTGAATCCTACGTTAGAAACCGTTCAAATCGTGTAGTGGCCGGATAGGCATTATCGCGTTTTAAGCCTTTCTTCATGCTATCCCTGAGTTCACTACACTCTTCTACACAGGGTTTGTACTTGCTGATCCTGTTTGGACTGTTGGCACTTACAACGGCTAAGAGTTAGTTAGTTCAATTATTTATTTTTATTAGTATAACTAAACAAGTATCACATCTTCAGGTACTATTAAAAAAGGAAGATAAATTTGAACTATTTTGAACTTGGAAGTGTTTTGAGAAAACCATGCAACCAATCCCTTTCTGCTAAGGAGAAAATTACTTTTTATTAGAATTACTAGGACATGTATTATATTCATACTTACTGGAATACTGTAACTCTATATATTGAGTTAAAATTTTAAGAAAAACAAAAGAGGTAAATAATATCAACGTATAGTCATGTCCTAGTTTTCATTATTATAAAATCAAAATCGTTTGATTAAGTCAATATCATAATTAGTTTTCTCAAAACTTACCTTCCAAGTTCAAAAAAGTTCAATTTTATATTCCTTTTTTTAATAATACCTGAAGATGTGTTATAAAAAGTCAATATGTCATTGCATTGTAAAACGCTTCTTTTTATAGACTCTTTAAACAAACTAACATACGGTTTCAGAGATATTTTCATTATAAATATAAGTGATCTAAACTACTTTTTATAGATACCCCACCGTTAAAAATGAGTAGATATTATACAATTTTTGAATTGCACTGAGTTTTTATTTTAAATTGCAAATTTAATCATTACATGTCACATGGTTTGTAAATATACAATATTTAAAATATTCCCTATTATATTGTTATACAATCGTTTAGTTTACATTTTATAATATCTGTTATACACGTACATGTGGGGCAGCCGAATAGAGTTGTTGCTACACAAACTCCCGGTTGAACCGAATAGGTTTGATGAGCGAAAGTTCTAGCAATCCAGTGACAACTACATCTGATATAAGGCAGTTATACCATATTTAGTTGTCACTGGATTGCTAGAACTTTCGCTCATCAAACTTATTTGGATCA
>JARJDW010004635.1:0-14997 GCA_030264715.1 Adinopsis sp. GC000173
TTTCTTCAGGTGAACTATAAATATATATATAGGGAAATTGCAAACGTATCAAATTTTTGTTTTAATTTTTACAGCTTTTCGCTTTAGTTATTTCGCTAAGTTATAAAGAAAACTAACAGTTCTCAAATGTTTGTTCTTATTTTAACAAATTTTCGCTGAATCATATATTTGTTTGCATAAAATTAAAGCCTAAATTTCAATGTATCATTATCCATTTTTGTTCAACTGCTAAAATACATTATAATTTTTTTTAAATTTGCATTTTTCATATAAAGGCGTGACTGTGACTATAATTAACACTTATTATATTATATATCTCTAGACATAAAACGATTTTCCTTAAAAATCGAACTTAATCTAGCTGATGACGGTAAGAATTGAACAAATTTAATACTGGGATTTAACTTCCATTAGACAGCGCGTTTTATAAAACCACACGAATCTCGCTGCAGAAATAATATTTTTCATTGTAAGAAATTTTATGGTCAATTAAAACGGCAACCTAATTATTAACTCGAATGCGAGTAAAAGTGATAATTTTCGGCTGTTCATTGTTATAGTAAATAAAATTTCAATTTTAAATCTAGACCAAAATAATAATTTAAGTTGGCATTTCACACGAAATGATTGTATTTCATTCATTTTTAATAGTTTCATTTTAAATATTATTTAAAATATACTTTCTCTATACAGTTGAATCGCGAACTGTAAGTTGTTAAACGAAAACAAAACTTTTAAAATTCATATAATCCATATTTATATATAAAAAGAGCACTATATTATTTTTGTTTCAAATAAAAATTCTAATATAAATAAATACATAGATATTTTAGAATCAAGTATTTCAATCTTACAAAAATATTGCCTAAAAATGGTGTAAACATTTGATACAATTTGATTTACTATGTTGATGTACAAAATATATTTTCCAACGTTATCTACAAGTGTACGTACACCAAGTTTTTTTTCTAAAATTTACATTTACCCACATTATAAAGTAGAGTATATAAAAATAGTAGCCAAGTAATAAATTTATATAATATAATTTTAAAATCTACGAATAAATTTGCATATGCACTGACCTTTTAACCTACATGAAAAAATGAATTTGATATTTTAGTGCTTAATCTATTTACTAAATTAAATTACAGGAAGCAAAATTTTATTAGCAGCTTACTTTATATAAATTTAATATATCACGATGACATATTTGATAATTTTATTTAAGGAGAGCCATATCGTAATGTATATAATGTAAGAGTGAAAAAATGCAAACTTGTCACGCGCATTTTAATTTAATTTTATTAATTACCTGCGCGGAAATTGATGATAAGCTTCATGCAGGAATAAAAAAAAAATCGTATTCCGCGCGCGCACACACACGCTTTTTCTACTCTACCTCTCATGTATATTAATAGAAAATTTTTGTACGGGATGCAATTAAGTGCAGCGCGCAATAAAAATTATTATTTTAGCAGGAGGACCGATACTCGATAAGTGGTATTCAATCTTTACTGACTTCAAGTCAAGATTTCTGTCTTATTTTTATCTACTAAAAATGACAGACAAAATTTAGCTGTTTCGTATTACATATTTGCAGTTGAATTTAACATTATCTATTTTTTTATTACTGATTGGAGTGCTTTATTAGAGATTTTTGTACAAGATGCAATTAAGTGCGCGCGCGATAAAAATTATTATTTTAGCAATAATAAGCGACCGATACTCGATAAGCGTTGGCAATTTAATTAATGAGGTGCATTAGATCAGTGGTATTCAATCTTTATTGACTTGAGGAAGACTTCAAGTTATAAGGTGTTTTCAAATGACTCTTATAGGGCAGTACTTTTGGCGAGTAGGTTTTCCAAAATTTAGTTGCTTTGTATATGATTTGCAGTTGCATTTCACATTATGTATTCCTTACATCCCTGATTGGAGTTCTTTATTAGAAATTTTATTATTATTTTGACTCTCCAAACTCGTTGAGATGTTTTTTGGAATTCTGAGGTTCCGTCTAATACCACTGCATTAGACAATCAAACAACCCGCATTTATTATTCATTTTATCACTGATTGGAGTTCTTTATTAAAAATGTTATTATTACTATTCTTTGGGATGATTTTGGGACGCAGAGATTCCTCCTAATACAGTTTGAAGACCACTGCATTAGATAATAAAAAAACCCGCATTGATTACAGCGCCAAACAACAGATCCTTAATTAAACGCACCGACGACCTTCATACACGCATTTTCTTATTTTTTAGATTGATTTCATAAGGAAGTTGGATGTTGTTTTTTATAAGGCTTTCAAACAAGTTTGTTTTTTTACTCCTGGCGTAATTGTTTTGTTAGTAAACAGGATACTTTAACAGATGCATCCTATAAATTTACCGGATACTAATAATATTGTAGTATAGCAAAAAATTGTGCTCTCGCGCGTTTTTTTTCTTTTTGCGCTAAGCAGCTACAAATCTTTATACCTACCTATACATACACGTATAAGTCTAAGGTAATCTCGTGTAAAATATTTTTTCGTTCGCTTGGCGTTTTACCAATTCTTTTTTGTTTGCTTATTTTTTCCGGAAAAAACTTTTATTTGTGCTAAAAACTTTCGCACTATATGTTTTTGTGTTAGTTTAATTGATTGATTTACTTTATCATAAAAATTATCCGAAAAATCGTTCTTTTCTATTTAATAGAAAAATATATGTTGGAATGAAATCAAGAGTGCGCGAAAAACTTTAGAAAAAGATGTTTATGAAACAAGACGGTTGAGAAATAATAAATAAGAGTCGTTAATTTAATACACATAGATATACTGCACAGAAAATAATCACTCTGAATAAATATTTCAATATTTCAAATTCTAATAATTCTAATATCCATTCATACATACAATAAAACCTTTCTAATGTAAGTATATTTTTTTATACTAATACTTTCCGAGAACGGTATTTTTTTAACATCCTCTTATAAAGTCGTTAATGTTGAAAAGTTTACTTTATTGCTTTAACAAAAAATAAATAAAATTGTTTCAATCTCGAAGAAAAATTAGTTTTTGAAAAAGAAATTTTTATTTTCTCGTTTCTAGAGCAAGTTATACGCAGATATGAAACATCATAGTTCCCCTTATAAAAATGTAAAAACTAGAGATTGCATTTTTCCTACATTCATCATATCTCCAGAAAGAAAATTATTCAGATTTACATTTTATTATAATTTATCTAAAAACTTCGCTTTAGTGCTGGCAGTTAGCAAAGAGAATCGCTGCTTGAAATATATAATCGATAAATTAAAAGAAATGTTCTAATTAAACATGAGTTTTATGCATAATTGTATACTTTGTACTGTTGCAGTGATGATTAATTTAACCACAATTATTTAGAGATCGTTTTAAAAAACGCATATGGAACGCGATAAAAATAAACATACCAATAAAATGATGATATGTAAATTCATAAATCATTTAATATTACAATAAACTCGTATGCAAGATAGACAATATTGTTTGATTTTTTGAACTAAATTTTCATTTATAATAATAATGGCTGCATAATTACGTCCATTGTGTGATTATAAATATAATTGTACACAAAATAGAGCAACGAATTCATTTTCGAAACAACGCAAAATGAATTAATTGCTTGTTATGAAATTTGACGAGTAATCCGCAATAAATTACAATTAGGATGGTGTGTAAATGTACATAAATTTATATTCCACTTATTTTAATTTATCNATTTATTCTAAATGTTAAATCTAATCATTAATTTGTCATAATTTGTAGTTGCTCCCCTCTTGGAGCGTGCTTATACCTTTAAATATTTCAATTGGAAGAATCAATTAATGATTTAAAACAACTAATATTAATTTATCAATGCATATTTAATTAACAACTACTAAAAAATACTGCTGTAAGTTAGATATTTAAGCGAATTTATTCTAAATGTTGTATCAAATCATTAATTTGTCATATTTTGTAGTTACTCCCCTCTTGAAACGTGCTTATACCTTTGAATATTTCAATTGTATACCTTTGAATCAATTAATGATTTGAAACCACTAATTATAATTTATAAGTGCATATTTAATTAACAACTACTAAAAAATACTGCTGTAAGTAAGATATTCAAGCGGATTTATTCTAAATATTGCATCTAATCATTAATTTGTCACAATATTTAGTTACTCCCATCTTGAAACGTGTTAATACATTTAAATATCTCAATTAAAAAAATCAATTAATGATTTAAAGCGTAGATTAATTTCTTCTACCCAGTCACAAAGGAATTGTAATTATAATATTTCTTCCATTTCCGCTTTCTTTTAATTTTTATCGCTGATCGCATAAATATTTATAAACAGCAAAAAAAATCTAGAGCAGCACAAAAGAGTAGATTTCCTCAAATAATAAATACACCGGCTTAATTGATGCTTAAAATTTCAATTGTTTCACAGTTTATGCGTGATTTGCAATTGTAATCATAGAACACAAACCGTCACACTTTCTTTCCACACTATAATAATATTCATACGATGGTGTTTAGATATATAAATAGCACATTTTGTTTTCGTTTCCATGTCTGAAGCTTTTAAAAAAGTATGTGGAATTTTTACGCAAATTAAAGCTATTGTAGGGGGTAGTATTAAGATAAGTAGAAATTGTTTGCCATTTATTGCGCTAAGGTTTAAGATATTTAATTTTTCAAATTTCAATAGATATTATTACGTGTAGTAACGCCCATAATCCCAACAACTAAAAATATATATTTCAATATTTAAATTGATTGATTGATGAATATTATATTACGTCTATTTTATATTCAAAATATATTTGTCTTAATTTTTGTTAATCAAGATACCAATGTCGGGATTATTGTGAGGGTGCCTTCAATTGCATCATTAGCATCTATTTTACAATCGTTGTTTAGATCAATTGATAAAATATTATTTATACAAACTTTAACAATAGTAAGTAGGTAGATTGATTGCAGCGAATGTATACTTATAAGAAATCAGATATGTCGTATTATTTAATATTTATTCAAAGCGGAAATTTTACAACATGATTTTACAATTTGAAAAAATATGGAGGAACAATCTATTTTTATTGAAAAAGGGTGATGTTTCGAAAAGAACCGTGACGTTTGATGATATTAGTATTTATGTACCAATTTTTTAAAAGTAATAAATTGGCCAAAAATTGGTTCTATAATCATGTATTTGTCCTTGCGTAAAAAGCAACAACTACGTCAAATTACGTACAATCAACCTTACTTACATTTTCACTTAACTAAACAAAGATTTCTTTAAAGATCAATAAAAAGTTTGACAATAAAGTAATGAGCCTAAAGCATATTTTGTACATAAAACAATTTATCAACAGCGCAATTCGAAACATTAAAGCGCGCATTCGCTGATGAATTTTAATTGTTGTTAATTTTGATGATATCATTTATTTAACAAGATTAAGTGTAAGGTATATACGAAAGGTTCATGGCTTTGGCAATACATAATGTATTCAAAATGCAGAAATTTAACTGTTTATTTAAACAAAATTTATTGGCGTGCATTTATAATGCATAAAGAAAGTATTAACACATCGCGCGTATGAGTATGCATATATCAAAACGAAGCAAATAAGGAAAGAGGAATTAAAACAAATATTCTTGAAGATGGATATTTATCATTGTTAACGGTTGACGGATTCATCATCTTCCGGTGGTTATCCGATTAACATATTCCTTGCACTTAATTTTACATTGTGAAATATTAGTAGTTGACGCTACTATATCTGACTCATGGACGACGTTTTACTATAGACAGTCAAAACAAATAAATTGTTTTATGAATCTAAATTGAAAAGGATTATTTATTTGTAAATATATTTTTGAAAGAATTTTTATTGTTTATAATTTCCAACTGTATACTTTGTATGTAAAATTGAATAATTGCTGCATTTTATACGTTGTTAATTTAATTTATCAAAAATATTTGAATTAAAATTCAAGTTATATCTTGACTACAACCTTTTACTTCTAACTATACTTTGTATGTAAAATTTATTAATTGTTGCATATAATACGCTGTTAATTAAACTTATCAAAATAGCATTTCTTAAAATTCAAATTATTTCTTGACGACGACTTGTTAATGGTTATTACTAGGAATTTTCCCATTCAATAATTGCTTTACTATCTGAAATTGCAAGGGAATGAGAAAAAACAAAGGAAAATAAAATTTTATTGTTGTTGTTTTATTGACTTCCAGAGCATTTTTTGCGTTGCTCTCGCTGCTATTAAACTTCAATTATTAAAAAAGTATGAAATATTTTATAAAATCGCATTGCTGCCTTCTTGGAAGAAGGTGGCGAGAATAAAATTTATAATAAAAATTTTGATGAAGGAACAACAAAATTATTATTACTTGAATTGATTTGATATCTATTAATTCTTACAATCGCATTATAGCGGTTTTATTTGTAGCTTTTAAGCACAATAATATAATTTATCACGTAATACAGTAATTTTACTGTCAACATCAATCATAACGCTAAAAAAATACTTTTTCATTATACATTATACAAAATTATTTCGACTACATCATATAGAATAGAATATTGTTTGCGGCTCCCCATGTGGCTAGTTTTATTTAGAATTTAGATGAACACCATTGCAATAATAATTAAAACATTTTGTATATAAAAATGATTTATTTGCATTGCAAGTAAACATGTAAACGGCATAAAAGTAATGTTTGTTGCCTTGACAGTTTTAAAACGAGGCAATTTTGAACGCAAATTAATGACTTAATTCTTTTTTAACGAAATTAAAGCGCGATACGGTAGATTTAATGTATGAATTAGCAATTTGTAGCAGCAGCAGAGATTTGTTCAATATTATTGCATTAAAATGCAAATTTATAATGGAATTGGCAATAAATAATGCAGAAAGGCATTCCCAGAAATGTATTTCAGCAGCACTAAAACAGAGCAGCTAGCGCACTTGTACAGAAAAAGTTGTGTGTTAAATTTTCACTTTAAATAAATGTAACATACTTATTTTACACTGTCAATTTAGAAAAATCGATATAGTAAATCCAACGGGAGTTTATTATTAAATTTTTCAGAAAAAAAACTGTAGCATATTTATACTGACTGCCTTATTTCCATTTTTCCATTTCGACAAGCCACGTTTTATTATTTTGTTTACATTTTTGACTGCAGATGTTCTGAAGGATAACAATTAATTTGCAATATTGTACTTTTTAATGAATTTAATAATTATTTGCGTATATAGCGCACTTAAATAAATAAAGTTTTATTAAATTTTCATTTTAAATAAATGTTACAGCATGCAGTACTGTCAATTTAGAAAATCGATAGTAAATCCAACAGAGTTTATTATTGCATTTTTCATTCTTCCATTTTGACAAGCCACATTTTATTATTTTGTGTACATTTTTGATGTTCTGAAGGATAAAACTTATCTAATAATCATTAACGAATAGATTAATTTGCTATATTTATACTCTTTAATGAATTTAATAATTATTATTTACGCACATTATCTACAATGTTGTTGAGGTAGGCATTAATATTGATTATCTATTTTGCCAATAATAAATCATTTTTAGTTCCATGCAGATGCATTGCATAACGAAAAAGTGTAATTTTATAAATATGCTACATGAAAATGTCATTAGCTATTTAAGATATAAATTACTGATAAATGTTACTACAGGTAACATTACACAAAAAAAATCAATAAATTAGCCGGTAATATTACGTAGAAAAAATCATTTATCAGGAATACTATATAATATATAATAATTGTATATTTAGGTGATGGAATTATTTACTTTCAAAACAAATTTGACGTGTTACGTAATCAATTCTATATGTACACAGGTAGGTACTTTCTTAAAAACAACAATCTGTTTTTCGAACAATAATATTATCTTATAAAGTTATCTTGCGCTTAAATATTGTACTTTGTGTAAAACAAGAAATTGTGCAATAGCCTAAAATTTTGCTTTAACACATACATCTATTATTTAATCATTTTATAAATTAAATTTGTGTATATCTATATGCATGGTATGTACATACGAATAATCATTATTTATGTTTATTTAATTTAATTATAAAAGACACGCTTGTGTTGTTAATGTTATTAACGCAATTGATAATTATTTATATATTTACATTATTTGCAACAATATGATAGAGTTGATACATAATTAAGTTATTATTTATATAACTGCAATTAATTTCAGCCATGCCACTAATTTTACGAGTTGATGAGTAAGTGTTGATGTTTATTACATATAAAACAGTAGCGGCTTTATCTATTATTTGCAAAAGTGATAAATATTTTTAAAATTGTGCCTATTTTGTAATAACTTGAGCTTGAAAACATAAATTAGAACTTTGAAAATTAAAAAATGTTTGAATTATTTATATTTCAACTATATATGATACATAATTAAGTTATTATTTATATAATATAAAACAGTAGTATAGTAGTAGTATCTATTTACAAATGTGATAAATTTTTTTAAATTATATGCCTACTCTGTAAACCTTATTTGACTAACTTGAGCCTGAAAAATAAAAATTGTAACTTAGAAAATGTTTCAAAGCTCATTTATCACTTAACACATTAACGATTAATTTATTCAAATTTTCTAATCTAATTTCATAAACTTCCTACTGGATTTAAACAAGCAATGCTGTAATGTCGCAAAAACAACACAAGAGATAATAATCTCAATTAAAATGTAAACAATTTTATTATTGTAAAAATAGTTTTATGTAAGTGCAACATCTATAATTTGTTTTGTTACATCACGTATAATTCGCCTCACCCGCGCTATAATCAATGATTAATTAATTACATTTCTTTTTATTATTATTATTATTGCACACTCACGAAAAACTAGCACACTCGTACATCAACGAGGAAGAAGAAGATTTTTGGATATGTGAAAGTAGATGAAACACTTTCCAATAATAAACTCGCGTACAAGCGCGCAACCTTTTTTCTTCAACGTGAACGTGCCAGTCCTGATGTTGTTGTTGTATAAAGAGATGTAATGATTCCATCAAATGGATTTTGAACAATAATTAGCTAATAAGGAAACAAATCTATAAACGTCTGACTGCTGTAAATAACTTTCTTAAACTATAACCTTTAGCTTGCTAATGCACATTTAGTATCTATAATGTACGCTTTTAGACCTGTTGAAATTGTTAAATAATTATAATTTTATTAATTTTCAAGTTTTATTGGCAAATTAAATTTGCATTCATTTTCCTAAAAAATATTAATAAAAAAAGAGAGGATGTAGAAACTTTTAGTACCTATGTAGGTTGAAACAATATATCACTAATACGAATTAACTTGCAAATTACAGGTGAAATGAATATTTTTATGCATATTTATGCATTGGTCGTTTATCTGCATTTCAAATCGTTTTGTTTTCCTGTTTCTTCAACAACAAGACAAATAAGAAAAATTAAACGGCTGATGAATATTTTATGAAAATTGCAGTATTTTAGTCTGTTTTAAATAGTGCTTAAAAAATCTTCCAAGATTTAAATAAATGAGATTATAACCTAAAATAGGACTATTTTTATATATATTCTAAAAATAGTTATGCAATATTTAAAGAAATTTTGGACTGTTTGGTTGTGTTGCTCTCTTTATATCAATTCTAAAACTAAATTTTAACATTATTTAAGAAAATGTTTGTTGCCAGTAGCTTAATAATTTTTTTGATGAAAATTGTTATTCAGATATTTAAAATTGCAAATATTTTATATTTTCAAGAAGTTAATTAAATATTTCGAATACCAATAGGTATGTTATTTTTAATTTTAAAACATGCGAAAAATGTAATTAATGACAAATAACAAATGCATAGCACAAAAAGTGTAGATTAATACACGATTTTTGCAAAACATTTTGTGAAAATCCATATAATAAATATTTAATTAATAATAGTTAATAAGCGTATCAAATTAGTAATTGATACGAAATTGCAAATCAGCAATACGTGTTTCGCTGATTTCAACACATGAAAAGCGCTTAACAAAACTAATTTATTTCATCGATCATTTAGATGAAATTCAATCATTCAAACACGCATTGACATCCTGCAACGAACGTAATAATTTTCACACAGCGAATCAAATCGGCAATGCGATTACCATTTTCCAACATCGACGCGCAAAGTATAAGAGCGAGCCGTACAGTGTGCGGTGCGGTTTTAAAAATCAATCTTTTATAATCATTCAGCATGCTCCAATTCATATGTAAAGCTCGCACCTTCATTCATGCACACACTGGAGAATAAATTGCAAGAATTAGAAGTGAGGTTTAAAAGCTGTCTGTGAAGAAGAAAAGAATACGTATATGCGATCCAATCCGCCGCTGCTCTGGTTTTATTCTAAATTATTTGAATGTGCGCGCGGACTCGTTTGATACACATACAAAGGATGCTCTCTGGCTGTTACAGAAAATAAAAGGGAAAAAACTAGTTTCGTATTATGATGATGATTTCGACTGCGCGTCAGGTGTCAATAGTACATTAAATCACTTTTATCTGGCTTGCGAAGCTGAAATACGTTCATCATATGAATGAATTATAACCGGCAACGCTATTTTTGGACGCGGTCATTATCATAATTTAATCGTTAAACTGTGTTTGTTTATAAACACACAATGTGCCAGTTTAGAATTTATTTATAATAATTATTTTATTTTTGGTATAATTGTCACACACCTTTAATATTTTACGTTACCGTTAGTTTAATGCCTTAAATTTTGTAGTAGGTAATTGTAATTATGATAAATAACATTATTTACAGTTTGGTTTTACTTTGTTATATTTTAACGAATGTTGCTTTTTGGTACAAATTGGATAAATAGTTGGTAAAATAAAAACTGTTATGTTTTTTTATGTCAATAGCCAACAAAACCGTCCGATTTCTAATCCAATTGATGGGAAATTTTATATTGGTGGATAATTTTGCTTGGTATTTAATTTCTTTTACATACCAAATAGATAATTAAATTAAATAAACCGCAACATTCTTATGGCAACATATCAATAAATTTTCTTTTATTCATCTTCAATGTGCTAGATAAAAAGAAACATTAACATTAAAATTTCCGCAACTTGTAGTTTAAATACCTGCTTGGTTATCATCAGGACTAATTATAACAAAAATGAAAATAGGTAGAAAAATTTGAAGGATAAAGTCAGTATAAATAGAATCTATAGTTTGAATATGATTGTTTATTAAAATTTTGCCCTCTTTTAATTCATTTTTGATTTCAAAATATTCTGGAAAATTTAATCTACCTCCTTCTCCCCAAACATGTAAAATTGAATGTATGATCAGAAGTTACTGTTGGACTTTTTAATTTTAACATTTTTATAAGCTGAAATATTTTCTTTAATTCTACTTTTAAAATTTCAACCAATTCGACCAATATATACAAAACATCGCAATTTTGACAAGAAATTTGGTATAGTCCTGGATTTTCAAGAATTCTAAATTATTATTATATAAATAAAATTATATCTATCATATAATTATTATAAAATAATTTAGTGTTATTGTTTTAATTGCTTAGTGTTTTACTAATTTTTCTATACATTGCAGTTAATTCTTTAATGACGCCTTTTAATAATTTATATACTCACAGCTACATAATTATCTAATATAATCCCACACGAAATTAATTAATGTATAGACACAATAGTATACGTTAAAACAGCTATTCCGCAGATGAAATTCAAAAGTGACAAGTTAAATTAATTTATTTTTAACGAAAACTTTGTCTAGAGTCTAGAATTAACAAGATTTTCACATCAAGCACGCTGCTTTTTTCTGCTACGTATATAAAAAAATTCAGTTCAAACCTTCTTCGTCTTCCACAGTTTGCGCGCCTTAAAATTCAATGCGCTTTCACAGTTAGAACATAGTTTAAATTTGTCTGTGAAGTGAATTAATAGATTCTGTTCTGTAATAAGAATGATACCAATTGTTTTTTTCTCTTCTACAAATGATTTATGGATTCATTTGGTGGAGTATGCATCATGTTTTTTTTTTAATTTAAAATACCACTGCCAACTCGTTAAATAGTTAACTGAGATGTAGGTTTACTGCCGTTCTACAACTATTAGGTTGCGATGCATAATTATCCGCGGTCGATTTGTTATGAATATTGCCGTTTAGCTTACTTTTTTGCTGGTTGAGAGTATTATTCTTATTGTTCTAGATCAGTGATTCTCAATACTGTGGGTCGCGACCTACAGCAGCATATTTCTTTGCTCGCAAAAAAGATAATGTGAAATAACGAGCAAGCTCAAAACTTTTCCAGCCACCCTCGTAATATTGGAATCTTACTGAGTCACGACGTAAAGGTTAAGAATCACTGTATTTAAATGATAAAATGTGTATCATTACTCAGCTTCGACATATTATATGCTTTACCACTCCGAACAAGGAAGGAAAATTGCGCAATAATTTTGTGTTAAAAATAGATTCTTTAATAAAGCAAAACAAACGCTAATTATCAAAATAAATATGGCCTCTAAAAACCACGTATTAACCTAACTAAAAATATTATAAATTGCTAAAACTGTCATTCTATTAAATTATTTTTAGATAGGTATTTGGTCAATGTTAAACCGCTTTAGGGAAAAGGGTAGTTATTATTTAAACATTAATAATCCCATCAATAGACATATTATGCTTTACCACCCCAAACAAGGAAGGAAAATTATGTAATCATTTTATATTAAAAATAGATTCTTCAATAAAAACCATGTATACAGCATTAACCTCACTAAAAATATAACAAATTGTTATTTTATTGAATAATTTTTAGGTAGATAGCTGTTTCATTTTAAAACAAAATTTTAATAATCACATCAATATATGATAATTCATCATCTCAAAGTTTAATTAAATCCAACGTCTTAATTTACACGACAAATTCCTCACATCACGCAATTTAGCAAAATCAATTAATCTAATGCACCTCTTACAACCTATTATACAAAGCCACATTACATTTAATATTACCTTTTATTATTAAAATTTCATACTTGTATTGATTTTGAATTATTTTTATGCCATTCAACTTCGTAGCAATTAAGCTTCCACATTTTATATCTAATTAGATGATATTGTCGATATTTTAAAGAGAAGAAATTTAATCGGCTTATTTGTTTCCATCAAATAGTTTCAATCATTCTCGGTTGGAGTATATTCGACGTATTTCATTGTATAATAATATATGAAGCGGGTACGGTTTGTTTAGAGCTTTTATACAATATACGCGTAGCTCACCAGATATTCAGATATAATGATGATTTGTTTTCTCTTTGAGTATACGTATTTTAAATTGACTTCTAAAATAACTGGAATATGTTATTAATAACGATAATACAGTACTCTTTTCTCGTTTGAAAATAGTCCTTTAAAAGCATCCTTTAGATAAATTGCTTTGCTAACTCCCATATGAATTTCAATGAAACGCTTTCGAGTTTTTTTTTAGATTGATAAACTAAGATTATTTTCCTCCAATTTCCATTTTATATATACGAAATCTCATTATTTATTTCCCAAATTTAAGGATTTTCAATAATAAAACAACCTTTTCCAAAGCGCAATTTTTCTAAAATCATTATTAGTGCACTTCTTGTTCACGTGCAGTACTATTTAAAAAATCTATAATTTGTAAAAGTATTGAAGGCAACAACCGTTAAATAGCTTAAACTGCAAAATATTTTTATACTTCAAGTTTTCTTTAAGAATACATGAAAATTATGTACTTACACTTGAAAGTAACATAATTTGTGTGTGTGTGTGTATAATTTTGCTAAATAAAAATATTTTCTCTTTTTACACATTTATGTACGTGTGCAATTCAATGCTATGCGCGCAGCAAATATTTAGGTTTGAATTTTGTCACAAGGACGAAACGAAATTATTTTTTTATTAAAGTGGCAAAATATGAAAAAATGCGCATCATTGTAATTACCTGCCGGTTAGATAAAGAACCAATTATTTTTAATCAAAATATTAATTGGAATGGTTAAAAATAAACTTTAATTATCGCGCCATTCTCAGTAATAAAGTTGCTGCATTCATTTTTTTTACCGGAAACAGAGAAAATATATTGGGTTGGCAACTAAGTAATTGCCGATTTCAGTTATAGATGATTATGTTATGATCTTCTTCTTCTTATATATGTTAGCTGTTATCACAACCTAGCTTTATAAAGTTCATTGTCTAGTTATTTGCTTTTTTAAATCAACATTAATATGGAGTGCAAAGACGAACATTTTCGCCATATTTTGCTTTGTGCTTTCTGTCAAAGAAAGAACGCAGTGCAAGCCGCCAAAAAGTTACGTAACGTGTATGGGGATGAAGCCCTTAAAGAAATGCAATGTCAAAATTGGTTTGAAAAAATCGGCTGGGGAGATTTTTCTCTTAAAAATGAGCCATTAAGGTCGACCTGAGCTTAATAAGGATGAAAGATGATAAAAATTCATCGAACAAAATGAAAAATATATAATAGATTAAAGTGTTTTTGATTTAAAACTAAAACTCTCTTATTTCATTGAACAAATCGGCAATTACTTAGTTGCCAACCCGATAACTAGGTAATAATTAATACATAAAATAAATCTATTCATAAAATAGTCGAAGGCACATTACAAAAAATATTGCATGATTAAGAATTTACTGCTTTTAATTAAAAATGCAAGGACAATGTAATGGTAGGTATATAATTTAATCGATACTTTTAAGTTGGTTTAATAAAAATTCACAGCCATGAAAAACAATATAAAAAAAATCATAATTGTGTGCATGTGCTCTGATTCGACATTTTATATCGTACTAATATTAATGTTGATATAATTAACAAAATCAATAAAGTGCATTTCATATTACTACGGCATGTTTATA
>JARJDW010004642.1:0-21678 GCA_030264715.1 Adinopsis sp. GC000173
CTAATTTACCCTTGCCAATGACCAACAAACATTAATTCGAACGTGAAGATCCTTAGGATAATAATAATGTTATTAATTCCTTCATTTTTATTGCAAAAGTCACTTTCAGCACGCCAACATTATTTAAATCAAAGAATAATGATTAATTAAAAACGCTTGGTTTTAATTCACAATAGATTCACAATATTTAATTCACAATAGATTCACAATAGAATATTTCGGCTATACAGCCATCATCAGGATCATGTATAGACCTAAACTCAATCCTATGAACCTACTTTTTTATATTTGACATGCATTTAGTGACTTTTAGTTGGCAGTGTTTTAAGATTTGCGGTTAATTTCATGCGTATGGAATGACAGTAGTATTAATTACTTCAATATTGGTTCACCAAGAGGTAGCACTAAATATTTTAAACTTTATTATTTAAATCAGTTTCTTTTAAAATTAATAATTAACAAATTATGGTTAAATGCTCGTTTTGAATGATAAACGGCCAATTATATGAAATTCTTTCGTGTGATAAATCAAAAAAAAAGTTAAGCGAAATTATATCCTACCTACACCATTTTCCCGTTTAGGAATCTATTACAAAATTTGTTTGTCCTTTATTTGAATTCCCCTATTTCATATATCAATGATAATAACATAATAAATATGATATTATTGAATGGGTGCATAATCTCCCCCTCGCCGTGCCATTACTGTATTGTTGTGTGTTTAGACGCTTAAAAAGCGTTTATGTTGCACAAAAAAAAAGAGAGGAGAGTGAATATAAACACAACATATATATTCATTTTTTTGATGGAGATAAATAATTTTCGAGGTGTGTTATCTAATCACAGCGCGCTCAAAATTTCATTGTTGCGCGCACGTCGACTGCATATTATTTAATATTTTTTACACTGCGTGTGAAAATGTGGTTCGTGTAGTCATTAACTTGAATGAAATTTATGTTGTTGATGATAGGTTTCGTTTCATTTCAGCGTTTTAATGTAAAGTTAATTCTTTAATTATCAGAAACTATATGCGCGCGTTTTCGTGGCGCTGAAAATTTCATGTTTTTTTTGTTGTTGTTGTTGTGTGGTGTGTTGTGTTGTATGCACACACACATATACATACACACACATATACATACACACACATGGCCGTAAAGCGATATTTTTTCGCAAACTTATCGCACGTTATTTATTTTTGGAGTTGGGGATAACGGGCCCGAATATTAATTTATGTTCGGCTATAAAATACAACAAGCAAACCACATAAATGTGTAAAAACAGCTATAATCATGGGCAGCTAACAACCACAGGATAAATAATCGAGCGAGCGCGCTCAGAAGGAGAAAACCGGTCCTTGAGTTTCGACCGGACCTCTTGTGTATCTCGGATAACTAACTTTAAACCAGCAATAACAACTTCAAGACAGTACAATTGAAGCTCGTTTATAATTTCTACCCTCCGGTCATTACACACTATAATTTACACTAGAAAAACCATAAGCCAACCACTACTAATTGATTTTTTTCATTGTCTGTGCTTTCAAAACCATTATAATCAACACACAAGCGCAAGCACTGCCATGCTATGTATGCTATGCTATTTTTATACCAAAACAAAAAGCACGAAAATCACAATCACCTAATTAATCAACTATTTATCACACTATATGGAAAAAAAAGCTGAAATAATTTAGTTGTCCCACACTCAAAGTAAGCCATTATATGTCAATTAATTTTGTTTCGAATCATATTCGGCGTGGTGCGCGGTACTATACTATCACGTAAATTAATCATTATTAATAATAATTATATTTTTATTTGATACGTCACTATATACGAACTAATGAATCATTTTTAATATGTACTACAATAATAATGGACTTGTTTAATTTTCGATGTTGAAATAATTAATAAGAAATTGCTTATTATAAAAAATATGCTGGATATGCAGCAAGATTGCGTTAAATTAAATTAATTAATTAAATTCTATTTTTAATGTGCCAAAATGAAATTGCTATATAATAAATCACAAATTTTGAGGTTAGATAAATAAAATGAGTTATTTTCCCAAGAATTTGAGAAATATTAACACTCACATCGTGTGTTTAGTAAACAGCTTACAATAGTTTTGAAAATTTATCAGTAAAAACTCCCAAATTCTATTTTGAAAGTGTCAAAGAAATTTACTATTGTACTTGTACTTACATAGAAAACGATACAGTCTGTCATCTCATTCCGTAACACATGAAGTTAATCGCAAATCCTAGTCTAGTACAGTACCAACCGAAAGTCACCAAATGTACAATCGAATGTCAATGTTGACGTAAAATTCTTGTGTAATTAGAATAAAATAAAAAATAAAATGTATTTCAGTAGTCATTAAGTTGGAGCAGCATTACTTTTCGCTAATATAATGTCAGTACGTTTGCGTTTGCGATATATAATTCCACATCTAAAATACCATGTATTGCGTTGAATAATTAAATTGCAATTGTTAATTGCGCGTCTGCGGCACAATTTACATACACATTTTTATTTCCTGTTGGAGGGTCGGCTTAATTTGCAGGCATAGTATTATTATAAGAATTAGCGATGCGAGGCTTTAATAGTTAAAGTTAAAGAGAGAGCATCTATCTATATCTATATAGCTATATATATATATATGCATGGTGTGCGGTTAGACTTATGGTGCTGATTAGGTTAATTAATTAAAGAGGCGATGTTAGCTGCTAATGGGAGATGTGCGTGTATTCAGCATTTGCGAGCGCGCTGGCTGCTCTTGCTTGCTGCTCCATTCCAGTCGTTCTAAAACACATGTTTCTCGTCCGTTTCATCGAAAATTGTCGTTTAAAACATTTGATGGCCATAATCTTTTACATTTTATTCATACCTATTAAAATACGCCGAATAACAACAACAAGAAGAAAAAATATATTAAGCCAACTTTTTCGTACGACGACGACATCCTGTGCCCTGCCATGTGGTGCCAGTGTCTGCCGAGAGGGCCGGTGTCTCTTTTAATAATAATAATATTGCGAGAGAGCCGAGTAAAGTTGTCGAAATGCGAGGACGTTTATAGGAAATCAATTGTTAAATCGCATTAGCAGGTATAGATTCCAATAATGCCTTATACACTTTAGAGAAGGCAGCTTTGTATTGACACTTGTGCATTGGAGCTTTCTCACGGAGTTCTTTTATACGATTCACACACCTACATACCGTACAATAGTTCCAGATCATTTCTACAATTATGTTTAAATAGATGCTCTAATTTGTTTGCTTTTTTTTGTGAATGAGCAATACGATTTGGTTTTTCTTCACTTTGGATAAATAAATGTTTGATTTTCTTTTCAATCGCATTTGACGATTCCAAAAAGTACAGGTGGGCCTTTGGTTTACGCCGATTTGTAATAATGCCGGTACACGATTGCCGTTTCGACACCATTTCCAAAATATATTCATTAGATTTTATTTTAACATTCTTGAAGAAAACATCTGGATAACTTTCATACATTTTTTTCTCTGGTACACTCAATATAATTCGCTTTTTTTACTTAGAATAAATGTTGTTTTTTTTAATTCTATTTGACGATTTCAAAAAGTACTTGGTGGGCCTTGGTTTACGCCGATTTACGCGATTGACTTTTTGACACAATACTTTTTATGGTAAACTAAATTTTTGGTTTTTACCTATGAAAAGTTGGTAACCCCGATTTAATATATAATTGCCAACCGAAAAAGAAGATTTGCCATTGGGCAAACGTCAATTGTGACAGGCCTAAATCAAGAACCTCAAGGAAAAAAACTTAATAATTAATCTGATTTCAAAAGTGTTGAAGAAAACATCTGCATACATTTTTTCTCTGAAATACGTAATACAAATTTTTAGAATTTATATCAATAATCTTCCATTATAATCGGATTTAGTTTATAGCGGTTCGGTTTCCGTCGGTGTTCATACACTAATTGACATTTTTGTGCGTTTGCAATTACAAATTTCAATTTCCGATCTAAAAAGTTACTGATTTTGCTCTTTAGAGTATAAATCTAGGTGTTAAACATGGACCATCATCTATAATCGAAAACATTTACATCGCATTCAATCCTTTGTTGTTATTAAAATGAAAATTACACCATTGCGGCTTACTCTTTTATCGCTGCGTTTTCCAGACAACGTATTTAGCGCTAATCTTAGATTGTATATACAAATGGCATCAGTCTAGGAAATGGTTATTATTTTATCACAATGCCTTGATTATTCAAAATGTTAATAAAAACATGTAAATTTTATATATCATTACGCTTTGTAATTGATATCTGCGTTGAGTTAATTATTTCGAGCAACAAGAAGAAGAAAAGTTGATAACTATATCATTAATAATAATATAATTCGATATTACAGTTAGAGTTACACAGTCTACGCATATACAGGGTGTTTAAGATAATTGCAATGTGTGCAGCAGCGAGAGAATGTGTAAATTTCTTTATCATTAGGTTCCAAATCCCCAATTATGTTTTATTTTTTTGATGCTGCTGCTTAAAATATCAACTTACAGTATATCATATTAACAGATAATTATGCTTTCAGTATAAATTATATATTTAATAAAATTACATATATCATAAAAATATACGATGGTAGATGTATTTTTAAAAAGATTTAATATCTTTAAGCAATTTGATATAAAGATTAGTTATTTATAATTAATAGTGACAATTTACATTTGTCAAGATTAAGAAGCACAGATTAAAGTTAAATAAATGTGATATTTAGAGACAAATTTATTGGTCTGTCATGTTAAAAAACAAAGTCATTGCGCGCGTTTTTGCCAAATAATCTTTGCAGCGGCTTAAAATAGGTAGTACAGCTTTCCGCACTTTGTGCATTGATTTTCGTCACTCTAACAATAAATTTATTCGATAAATATACGTAAAAAACGCGTCCAAATGGGATAATTATAAGTATTTTACTTAATTTATTGTATTTTGCAAGAGATGGGATTTACAGCTAAGGGATTACCAAAAAATTGTCGTACGATTTGTTTCATTTTAAAAAGGAGGAGCAATATTTGTGAAAAATCTAAAATTTATTACAAAATATTGATATATAATAAGCTACTGTCATTCCTTAACGCATGAAGTTAATCGCAAAACGTATAACAATACCAACCGAAAATCTTAAAATACTAGTACAGCTTTCCACACTTTGTACATTGATTTTCGTCACTCTAACAATAAATTTATTCAATAAATACGTAAAAAAGGCGTCCAAATAGGATAATTATAATAATTTTACTTAATATATTGTAATTACAGGTGTGATGTTAAATTAAATTCGCATTGATATTTAATAAGACATAATTGTTTTAGCTCTTGGCAGCGTTTTTTTCTACTTACTTCAACTTGTTTAAAAAAAGCGTAATCGCACTAAAAACACAACGAGTTTGAGCATGTCGTTATTTTTTTTTTCGTCCAATACATCTGCTTGATGCGATAACAATTTGATTTTTAATTAAATTTAATATCAACGTCTTGATGCAAATGAAGCATCCAGCATGTTATATAAGTTTCGTATATGTATGTATATATATGTGTGCTAGTTATCTCATTCTCTCTATTCATTGGCTTTATCGTATATACGAATCGTCGTCTTTCTCTTTTCTCGTTTACTATATCTACATATTAAATTACAAAACCAGTAGCTATTTTGCCTGTCAGATTTGCTGGTAGTCATTAATATGCGTGAATAGCGCCAGTTTTTGTTGTAATTTTGATAACTTGCTTGTACCGAGTCAACTCACGTTTCGTTTAAAGTAAAAGTGTGCGTTTGTTAATTCGTTTAAAAAGAGACGCTTTTTTGTGGAACCACACACTCAACGAACGAAAAAAAAATGATGAACAGAATATGTGTGGCTGGTGTTTATTGTCTGTTGCCTGTTTACTGATGGACATCATTTCACACATTTTGCATTTCGTTTGTTTGTTTGCTTAATAAAAAGTGTTTTCTTGCGTTCAATGCTAATTAACAATGTGTCAACATTCATTTACAGTTATTAATGGTACTATTTAATTTTGAATTTTTTTCCTCCTCCCAACCCTAAAGGGTTATTTATGATGGCTTTTTTTCTCGAAAATGCTAGAGCGAGAGAGATGAAAAATGAGGAGAATCTAATATTATGGAATAAAAATTCTATAAGCGAGTCTGCGTCTGGTTTTTAATGGTCATTCTTGTAAAACCCGGGGTCTATTTACAATTCGCTTTTGACTGAATATTAACGATGGGCATAAATTTAACTTTTACTGTTGCATTCTGACCTGACTTATTGTAAAACTGGCCTTCGCTTTCGTGGAGGGTTTATTCTTCTACCTGCATTTACAATATTATCCTCGTCATTTTATCATTTTACAGTTTTGATTGCCTGTCCAATGGCGCATTGTAGCCCCTCATCCAAATTTCAAAACTTTTTTTTATATTAAACTTACACTTCTCTTATTTCTCGTCTTAGGTTACACACACCATCTCACACATACATACAGTTAAATCCCGCTTTTTATTAACAACAAAGAAAGTTGAAGTGTTTAAATTGAATTACCGGTAAATTTTAATACCTCCCCAAAAAAAAAAATAATGCCGTGCTTTATGCATACATCACTCAAAACAACAGTATACCTAGAGGAATTAATCAAATTCCTAACAATCGACACTTCATACATTTGTTTATACAATAAAGCAGTGATTACCAATGCGTGCGCCGCGATGTCTTTGCATTCCATAACATTTCTAAGTGATTTCTTGTATTTAGTGACATTTTAAAATATTTCGATTTCATAATCAATTTAATTCTGTCAAAAGTTAATTTTCCCAATTTAACCAATGGTGTATTCCTAAATGTTTCTGACATTTCCACCAAAAAAACAAGGTTGGCAATGCTTTATTCTCAAATGTTCCTGAAATTTTCACAAAAGAACAAGTTTGGTAATGCTGTATACAAGGTATACAATTCTTTTTTCTAACCTATATCAAATCACATTAATTCTCCCATTAAAATTCGATATTGTGCCATTGTACGAAGAAATCTTCTGAAAAGTTTGGAAGCCACTGGTAATAAACGCTTTTCTTCCATACGTAAACTAACATAGAATCTACTCCAATCATTTTGTCGGCGGATATAAAACTTAGTTGTTGTTCTTTTTACGCGAATTCTCCTTGCGTGAAAAGAGGTTTATATGCTGCAGCTTAAATAAACATATCATGTCTATAAAACACATTACGCACACACCGTCGCCGTTTAAATTGTGAAAACAATGATTGAAAAAACACTTCTTCTTTGCATTGAGTATTGATTCAATTAATTGAGAATTATTGATGCCAGCGAGCTGATAAAATGTAAATTTTAATTTAATTGTGATTGATTAAAAACGAATTCCATGAAAGAAATGTGCGTCGTCGTTGATATTATGGCGGTTTAGGAAAAAACGCGTTTTGCGTGTATGTGTGTATTGCACATTCAAAATGCAACAGACAATCAGCGAAGGAAATGAGTTTGCATTGAATTGCGTTGGTAAAACAACGGCGTGGAATTGTTTGCGTATAAACTTTTACTAGCAAAGTTTTAAAGCTTTCATTTGCCTACATGCTGCTACCACACATACATAATGTATTTTATCCAAATAAAGTTTGCTGACGACGTGGCAACGAGGAGAAAAACGCGACGCAGTTAAAAAAAATGGCGAATTTTCGTTATTTAACGCACATACAACACTTCACCATACATTTCGTACGTTGTTGTCGATCGGTGGATGACCTCATGGTGTAAATATTGGACGATTTGCTTGAAGCCCACGATTTTAATGTAAAAGCAACTTGATACATGCATGCGCATTGTTTGAAAGAATAAATGAGCGTGCATTTTGTTTACCGATTTTAAATATTGCATATGTGAAAAAAGTAAAAGTGCGCGTTTGCTGGCTAGGCTCGCTCGACTCATTGTCAATTCAAATTTATTTCAATCGTACTTGACGGTTTTTGTGTGCGCATACATTTTAATTGTTAGCGGGAATGAAAAGGATTCTAGGAATACTAAGTACTTACCTTCTTGTACTGGAGACATTTTGCGCGCTGCTTGGGAAAGAAATGGTAAATCATTACACATTGGTAGCATGTCTGGGTGTAAAAGGCAAACAAGGTAACAACTATTTTGATACTATCTTAGAACGTTGATTGGGCTTCGTATCGCGCATATTGATTGATAATTAATGAACCATTACATGCTTTTGCTTTTCCTATAACCTACCATCTGATTTAGTTTTTATTGAAACGTTCGTAAAATCTATATTATTACGAACGACACAATATTTATTCTTCGAAGAATAAAAAACAATTACTAGAAATTACACGCATTTTTTCGTTGTTGTTTGCAATACAATATCACTAATTAAATACTTTTTGGATGGATGTATCGATGGAAGAGATTCTGTTTCGTAAAGTGAGACAATCATAACAATAATATTATTTCAGTTAAGTTACATATAAAGATTAAATTACTATAATTTATCGGATTGAGGTTAGGTCAGAGTAACAAATAATTGTCAAACTGACAGTAAGAAGTCAAAATGTTGGCAACGGGCTTATTCTAGTCATAATGAATCGAAATATTAGTTATTTTTTGAGTATGAAAGAAAGCCAAACGACACAATATTTACTCTTCGAAGAATAAAAAACGATTATGTACTAGAAATTACACGAATTTTTTTCGTTGTTGTTTGCAATACAATATCACCAATTAAATACATTTTGGATTTGGATGGATCGACGCGATCCTGTTTCGTATAAAGTGAGATAACAATAATATTATTTCAGTTAAGTTACATATAAAGATTAAATTACTATAATTCTATATATTTGATTGTAATCACACAAGCAACAATTTTCAATGATAATGATTGGTTATAAATTATTATGGCGGGAATAATTTATAATTTTTTTTTCGAAAGGTGTTGTTTTTCAAATTGAAATTTAACATTTTTTGTTTCGCATTTTATAGCGCGACATGTTTGTGCGCCACAATGTATTAAAAAAACCTAAATAGTTCAAGTTTTGATCAAATAAAGTATTTATCGTTGTGTTTTTTTGTGATCCGTTGTGTGTGTATTTTTTGCCTAGCAACGTGACATAGCATATTAGGAATTTATTGAAACTTTGCAATTTTTGTTGTTGCTTACCAAACGACCATCTCTCCATTTAAAGTTTAATTAATCATTGATGCATTCCTCGTTCTTACACCAAATTGCTTCACATAGAATGCTGCGAGTGGGCATTTTAAAGAGATGCAATTACAGCAATTAAATTTCAATTGGGTGGCTGTTTGAAGATGCAATTTATTATTCATATTTGCTATGGTATATCATATCCCCTTTTAGAGAGCGAAGATAATCTATGCGTAAATGTTGCAAGTTTGATATCACAATAGCGCACCCCAGGATAATCGGTTATTGTATTGTCGAAACATCAACTGGTCCATTCTGGTTATTATATAAATATGGTGTAATGTTATTATATATATATATATAGTTGGGGGAATTTATAATCCGTAAAATTTGGTGGGCCGCAATTTGTTAACTTGAGTGTAGTTGAGTGGACTCTCATCATGATCATCGTGTAAGTTGTAATATCATCGACCCTATTATAAAATATGATCATCCAGCTACATGCACACACAAAATTTTTCGACTATAATTATATCACACACACACACACAGATTGAAGAAGAAAAAAAACTGATCTATTTATACTTTACAACCTGAGTGAAATTAAAATTTTATGGATTATTAACCTGCGGATAAAAGAAGAGATGAGTACTACAGCAGCATCATCAAAGACAGACATTGTTTTCCAAAAAAATACTATAGTCGTAAAATTTAGTCACCACCAAATTATTATACGTATTGCTTATTTTTATGGCCGATTCCAACAAATATAATTAATTTCGAATCATTTGAATTCTTCGTTAGAAAGCACTGCCTACCAATCTTTATTTATTTGAATAAATCATGTATTTTAATATTAATTTTAAAAAGGAAGAACAATATTTGTAGAAAAATCTATTATAATAAGCTACTGTCATTCCGTAATGCATGAAGTTAATCGCAAATCCTAAAACAATGCCAACCGACACCGACCCGAGTCATAGGATTGAGGTTAGATCATAGTAACAATATTTGTGGGAGAATCTAGAATTTATTACAAAATTATTAAGCTGGAAGATTCATTGACTTTATTCGACTTTATTCGAAGAAAGTACTACCTACCTATCTTTCTATTTATTTGAATAAATCATGTATTTTAGTATTAATTTAGCGTATTGCATGCTTCCATTCTTGTGTGCGTAAACATTTGCCAATATATGCAAAGAGTTCTTTTAGTAGTTTCGCCGATTAAAAAAAGCGACAAGTTTTAAAGCAAATATAGATAATTTGAAAGGATGAAAGTAGTATTGCTTTTGCGCGCATGCATACTTTGAATAAATAATATTATGTGTGAAGTGAAGAGAGAGAGAGAGATGTAAATGCAATATCTATGTGCGGTGCATTTAAAAAGATAACGTATTACATAGCGATCATAATAAGCCAGTTAAAGCACATTCCTTCATTCATAAGAGAGAAATGTTGTGTGTTGTGTGTGTGTGTGCGGGTATAAGAACTTGTCTATAAGGAAATCAACATACTTGTAGAAACAAATAACTAACTTTTAATCACATCAAAATGATAAATATCAAAGAATTTTTATGTTGCTTTTTCTCCTCCATCAGATCATTTAAATATAAAAAGCATAATAATATTTAATTCAAAATTAATTTATATGAATGTTGAATGGTGGCTACGAAAAGCTAATTTTTAGTTTCTACGAGGTTTTTTGTGACAACGTAATTTTTCAAATTTTTATTTTATTCGATTTAATATCCATATGTAAATTAGAAATTCTTTTCAATGCATAAAAATCACCATCACACATCTCGAATTTCTTCATTTTATCTCTGAAATGTGCGGTGGTTTAATCAAATATGTATATGATTTACTTTATTGTTTACCATTTTATTTATAAATGTGCACGCATCAAAGCCGATAGTATACCGATATATTTTATTGTCACAATAAAACGCTTTGACTATCAAATATGACATTAATAGTATATAGACGGTACAAATCTAATTTAAAACTTTTTCTCTATTTTTTTTTTCGTTAAACGGCCAAGCTGCAAATTAAATTAACGTTGTCGGATATCTTCCGAAAATATGTAATGCGAGCCGTGAAGCAAACAATGATTGATTGTCTTTGATCGTTCATGTTCGAAAATCTATCAAACGCGCGTCAGCTCATCGTGATATTTTTTTAATTAATTTAATTTGATGCATATCTCGCTCTTGTTTCGATTTTATAAAAAATCAATTTGAAAGAATATGCATTTGGAAATAATTTCATTGAAAACATTCAATTTGTGGAATGTTTTTCGCATTATTTAAATAACATTATTTTTATTTGTTAAAACCAACCTATTTTTATATATTTTTATATTTGACGTTTGCGCATTTAGTGAGTTTTGGTTGGTACTGTTCTAGGAGTTGCAGTTAACTTCATGCGGTACGGATAGACAGTAGCGTTTTATATGTATAATTTCTGATTTTTATAGTATGAAGAGTCGGAAAAAGTGCCGATTTATATTTATCGAAGTTATATTGAATTAGTAGCAGTGTGAACATAAAATTTCAGCTAATACATAGGTATATTTTTCTGAATTTAGCGTTGATTTTAATTATCCGGGCTAAAAATTCTAGATAATTAATGAACCAGAATTTCTTGTGATGGAATGGCTGATTTTTAGTATTTTATTTGAGTCGGAAGTGACTCAACTTGGTCAAACCCAACGAACCCAAATCACAAAATAATTAATCAAAAACTGCTTTCTGTGTTTTAAAACGCCATGGCAAAGGGATTAATCTATCGAAAGCCACATTTGTCAATTTTTTTATGTTCAGTTTTTGTTTAAATCTTTAAAATCGAGTAATTTGAAAATAAAATTTAACCCAATAATATGGTAAATCTGCACTTTAACGGTTTATAATTATTTCTCTAATCACCAAATTCTCTTTCATTCATTTATTCAGAAATGTTGTCTTGGTCTATTCAAAAGGTCACTAAACACAGCCTCATAAATCATAATGTCTAAAATTTTACGTGAGAATTTGCAATAGACGCTACTAATTAAGAGATTTTGATTACTTTATAAATATATTTAATTTTAGATTAGTTTAGACACAGGATGAAATGGAAATTGAAATTGAAATAAAATATCAAACAATCAGATAATTATTGTTATTTGTATACATTTAAAATGATAATGTGACATAGTATTGACACAGTACCAAAGCATATATTTACATAAACGCAACTTTTCAACGTTCTTATCGCATCAATCCATTTATTCTTTGTTTGATTGAAACATACGGACGCGACGCGACCGTCGTCGTGTTTAAAAGCAGCGTTTTGATGGATAATTTGATAATTCAGTTATGCAATGTGATGGTGGTGATGATGAAGGCCTAACAAACAACGTTTACGTTGAAAATGATGCAAAACGACGGGGCATTTATTCTAAAGACGGGCATAAATAGTAAAAGCAACGCGTCCGGCGTAATTCACAGGCAATTAACAGCGATCGGTCAAAGCATACACTAGCAATTATTTATATAAATGGTTTACGACCAACGTTTGATGTTATAAATAGGTACGTGCGCCACCCAGAAGACGTGTGATGCCAACATCACCTCATGAGTAAATTACTACTCCATGAACTTATCAAATTCGCATTTGCCCTTTTTGAAATAATTGCACGTAACATCAATATATTATTATCTATTACTAATTTATACAAAATACGCGCTTAATTATAATACCATTTAAATTTTTATTTTTATTCTTCCATCCTCCATCCATTCATTCATTCATTCATAAAAATCAGAATTTATTATTGAATTAATCAACATCGAAAGTGCAATTAATTTTATTATGATTAATTGAATTCATTTTAATATTTTCGACGTGAAAGTGTTAAAGCCATCCCACGAGTTTTTCCATGGTTTATATAAATCATAACTATAATAGCACGAGCATATGTGTGGACTTGCTTTATTTTTTCAACATAATGACTTTCAGGAATGTTTGCTGTGCGCATACGTCAAAGAAGCATAAAAAACAATAAATAAAAAAAATATATCGTATATATATAACTTGCGCCTTGCGCCTTGCGCCTTGCTTGCTTTTATAACACTAAAGTGAAACCTAATTTTAGATAATTTGTCGACGCCGATTATCGCTTCAGAATTAATTTCATAAATTTTATTAAGTATAACAATTGTTAGTTAGTGAAAAGGAGATTGTAATTTTGATTCTACAACTTGTCTGTGTGTGTATGTGTATGTGTATACAATCATGAAGATTAATTAAAGCTTTCTGTAATCTCTGTAAAGATACATAATTTATTACAATAAATATTTTTTAAGAAACTATATGTAATAATAGTGATAAAGGATCTCAAAATGCCCGGAGGTGATACTCTAAATGCGTATGGTATATAATTATAACAAATACTCGCTGAGGGAAAATACATTTTCACATTTACAACTTTTATTATACTCATTTACAGACTAATATTTGTTGTAAAATCTTGAGAGATGGCATGAAAATGTGTTGCGGTTTACCTATCTAGAGTGTGTTGCAGTTTTCAGTTTGATTAATTTATATAAATAAATTTATAAATAATCCATTGCAGGGCTTTACTCGTTATATGGTGTATTGGAATGTAAATTATAATAATTCTCTTCATGTCGCTTAAAAATCAATTGAAGTAAATCTATTTAACAGAAACTGTCATTAGTGAGGTTATCAATGCTGTATTCCTAAATGTTACTAACATATCCACCAAAAATACAAGATTGGCAATGTTGTATATAATTGCTTTTTTTTAACCTATATCAAATGACCTATTAAAATTCGATATTGTGTCATTATGAAATCGGCCCTTAATCTAATTCCTATAAAAAGGTATGCAAAAGGGCAAAGTTGATATATTGCCATAATAATAATTTTGCATATTCCCACATTTTACAAAGTGAAGCCATCAAAATTGATTCAAATCAATTTGGTTTTGCGAATTATCGTTTGCTAATCAAAACGTTTGTTATACGGGGTTTGAATATATAAAAAAATTCTTATACATATAACACATCTATATGTAGGATAATATTTAGGTTAAGCGGCTTATATGTTAGCAACATTTAAGCTTATTAAGTTAAATTAAAATATATATTAATATTGGAATGAGATGGTGGTGTGGTATGGTGGTCGTCGCTAAGCATTGATGAAATTTATTAATTTGGTGTTTTTCTTGTAAACTGTAGCAGGTAATTGAGGTAAGCTCCTACACGCGATAAGTCTTGTTGATGAATGACCTTGCTCATTACTAAGATCGTTTGTCTTGTGAGCCTTTACTTTGTCAATTACCACAAAAGCCACCATCACACCAAACCAATACTCTCAACAGTACGACGAACTCACGAAGAAGAGAAGAGAAGAGCGCGCACGCTCGCACGTTTGCTTATTTATATGTATTATATGTATGTACAATTTAGGGAGCATTCGAAGCCCGAAAAAAAAAACACGCCGAACGAACGAATACAAGAAATGTTAAAAACCAGTTTCGGGTTGTTTTCAAATCTCATTCAATAGTTGAAAAGTGGTAGGTTGTATACAGTTAGCAATTAACACTGAATCTATGATCTTACTCACACACACACACACACACACACACACACACACACACACACACACACACACAGATTGACTACTACATGTAACATTTTACGATTAAATTAAATGCTTTTAAGCTGTAATTAACTGTAATGTAAAACAAATAGAGAATTTTGCTGATTTTCATAAGCGCTGAATAATAAAGAGTAAAGAAGTAAAAATCCTCCCACGTTTCTAACTTCGAGTTTGTATAGCAAACACAATGGAACGATAACTCACGCATCTCATTAGTAAGGATGCCTGTGTACATTTGTAATTAGTATGAATATGTCATCCATCCTTGAGTCTTCATTGAAACTAAGCAAAACACTTGGAATACTTTTTTTTTAATATAAGGTTGTTGCTCATGTTTAGTGTTTTGACTTTTAAATTTGCTTTTAAATTATGTGAGTGAATTCATTTCTCGAGAGAGGAGAAGAAGGATATGTTTTATGTTTTGGGGTGAAACAGATGTCACCTAATCGCGGCAAAATAGTTAAGAGAGCATTTTGAATATATACGACTTCAAATTAAGCCAATCTGTTTGCCTTTAATCTAATATATGAGTATGGTAACGTTTATTTTCGTTCCGAGAAATGACCACGTTGATACACAAATTATAATGTTGTAATTTATAGAGCAGCCAGCAAGTAACTAAACTAATGCTAATTTAATTTCATACGAAAATTATAAGAGAAGATTAGTGTGTGTGTGTTGTAAAAATTATACTGTAAGTAATTTTAGATGGTGCGCCCAACCAACAGTATATTCAACACATACTAATATCAAGTGTTTATAAATTAAGTGCTATAGTAACGCGGTTCATGTTCATTGAAAAATATGACGCAATTTCATTTAAAATTTACTAAAATATCAGTTCCATGATAAACAAGGCGTGAAATTTGTCTCACCACACGATTATTTCCAACATTATATTTATTTAATTGCTTCTAATAGTTGGCACACTGACAGAAATGTGTTCTTAGAAACTAATGGCTTTGCTTGACCATTCATCTTTGATAAATTATTTCTTCAGTGAATGATATCCATAAATTATCGAACGAAGTATATGCCAAAATGCGTTTTGAAAGAAAATCAAAACATATTTATGGCGTGATGCAATTCAGGCGTGAAAGTTAATAACATACGTTCCTTAACAATCTTAAATTCTAATTCAAATCGTATGTAATATTAATGAAGAATATATTTTCTGACCTAGCCTTTAAAATCCTATACCGTAATCATAATTGCACATGAAAGTGGGATGCATTTGATGAGATGCTTGCTTGCTTGCTGGCTTTGCTTGCCTTGCTTGCACCATTCTATTAACATTCCAACATGGAAATTTACCAAAAAGAGCGCCTTTTTAATCTTATTTCTTTAATATAATATACAAATGAGCGATGACTGCATGAAATTCAGACTCCCGTTGTGCTGCGTTGCGTTCTCTGTGTACGTTGTTGTGTACACTGTTCGAACATCGAGACCGGCCGGATGGTAGTTTAGATAATATTGTAACCGAGTCCAGTTCTACTTTCATTGTTTCATGCTCTCCTATCAAACCTTCCATCCACACTCGCACACATATGAATTGTGGTTTAGATATTATGGTGTTTTCGGTTTGTGCATTTATTCGCGCTACCAGTTTTATCAAATCACACCTGCACTCTATAAAGCGATGATTGCTTTCAATTAGTCATTTTTCGGCATTTTCACGACGACATAAACATTCAAACCACAAAAGTAAAGTCGTTTTTGAGAAACAGCACAAAATGAATTTTCTACAACTTTGATTTGTTATTTTTAGGTTATGTTTTTTGTCAAATGACAGTTTCGTTTTATAAATGATTTTTTATCATTCTTGTGATATAATCGTTATATAATTCTCGTGAATATAACAAAACCACAGAGTTTGAGATGGCAATCAAAGTTATTCATTCAAAATTTTTGTCGAAAAAGATGAATCCTATCAAATCTTTCATTCAGTTGCATATGAATTGTAAGGCCCTGGTAACAAACTTTGCACAAATTTTAAGAAATAAATATGTAAAATTTATTAAAAAATGCTAATTTAGAATTAAGAAAATCTAATTTAATGTTTTGTCTAACGAATTTTCTTTTTTGTTCTAGGTAAGTACCGAGCATTAATTATTTTCAGTCCAAATCAAAACGTAAACTAACTGGTAAGTTTTGTGTCGTAACGGTGGCCCCATGAGTATATTGCACAGTTTATATTTTATCAAATCACAGAACTGCTTTCTATAAATAATTGCTTTTAATTGATAATTTTTGCATTTTCTGAATCTAAACATTCAAGCTCCAAAGAGTCGTAACGTAAAAAAACTTAATATACATTAAAATTACACAAATTTATCAATTTTGGTCGACGAATATATTGTATAGTCTATATTTTATCAAATCACACCTGCTTATTTCTATAAATAATCACTTGTAATTAATAATTTTTTGCATTTCATGATTATAAACATTCGAGCTACTACAAAGAGGAAAACATTGCCTTGTTTACTTCCAATTAGTAATACGATTTTTGAGAAATAGCATCAAAGGTATTTGTTGAAAAATTTGCTGAAAAACCAAACCTCGATCACATGTGAATTGTACAAAAGTTTAAATATTATAGTTTTCGATTTACTGTATATAATGTGTTTGGCGCAGCTATCAGTTTTATCAAATCACACCTGCGCTCTATAAAAGGTTGCTTTCAATTAATCATTTTCCCATTTACTCGATGTAAACATTCGTGCGCCACAAAGAGTGGAAAAAAGCGAACGCCTCCTTTTTTTTCCAATTAGTAAAGCAGTTCTTGAGAAACAGCAGCCAGCCAGCAAAAGTTATTTGTTGAAAAATCTGACGAAAAAAGTGAATCGGCAGAAAGTGTTGTTGTGGTATTCCAACATCAGATATTTTTATTTTTTATTAAAAAAAAAAAAGAAAAAAGTTGCGCGCGGCGGTCAAGTTGTTACCACACCGTTCCTGCTTGTGTTGCTGTTTTCAGCTTCGTGTGACGAGCAATACGTCAGACTTTTCAAGATAACAAGCGTCAGTTGTATATCAAGATCCATACAATAAGCCTATTCAGAAGAGTGATACATTGTCTTATAATATGTGTCACGAGTTTTCTGCGCGTTGCGGCTATCTACAAACGGAATTTGTCAGCTACTTTTCTTTCGACATTTGATTCAATACAAATACACACAACGGCTTTTATAAACTTTGCGCCATTTGATAGCGCACATCAAATAGGAAGTTATTAAATCGAATCAAAATATTATATTATTAACAATATGCGCTGATCTTCTTTATTGTTGGAATATTGCATTCAAAGCTTAAATCGCACGTGATCGCTTTATAACGAACGCTAAGAATAGTTGATTTAAATAAGCTTACAGAAAAAAGAAAAAATCTCTAGCGCAGAAAATATGCTGCTTTTGCAGCAAGGCATGCGTGTCTTTAGGTGTTAGATATTGGATTTAGTATTATATTCACAAATGCTGCTACAACGCAGTCAGTCTATTTTAGGGTTAACTTTTTCATTATTAAGGTCTTCGCTTTGAGCAAACAAAGGATGATTTTCAAAGGATATTGCAACATGTCGTAGTCGTCGTTCGTTCGTCCCCATCCATACTTCATTGAATTCTATATTAATTTTTATGTTTAGACGCACTGTCATGTTTTATGTCCATTAGCGATTTTTATCACATACGATTCGGTGCGTTTTATGATTCAATCAGCCGTAAATTAATTTTGTAATGTAATATAAATTCAAGTCGGGAGGAATTTTGCATTTTTCCCGAAAATTAAATTCTTATAAATATTGTAATATAATGTTCAAATTGGGAGAGAGCTTGGGCATTATTAAATTTGAATCTAATTAAATTGTTTGCTCTGTGTTGTTGTAGTGGTATTTGATAACAATATCCATACAGATATATTTATTTCATATTATTATTATCAATGGACAATTAAGGGAGAAATTTGTAGTAATGATAATATATAGAATTTCAAAGTTATAAAAAAATAAAAATCATTAGGAAGACTAGTGGAAAATATTAAATATGAAGTTCAGCAATACAATTGCCAATGCTGTATTCCTAAATGTTTCTGCAATTACCCCAAAAAAATAAAGCTGGCAATGCTTTATTCTTAAATGTTCCTAATATTTTCACCAAAAAACAATGCTGTATACAATTCTTTTTACCTAACCTATACCAAATGACACTAGTTCTTGCATTTAAATTTGATATTGTGTCACTAACTTTTTTCTAACAATTTCAAGACACTTTTCATGAGGCATACAACAGTTGAAAAAAGCACAGACAATTTTTTTACGCCTACCCAAAATTTAATCATAAGTACAGGTTGTTCATGAAGCGAATGATCGTAATATGAGTAAAGAAGAGAAAGAAGATTCAAAATATTTATTGCTGACGAAAGCAATTATTTCATTATTATATACGGAAGCCTTTAAATGTCCACAAAATGCTCATAAAAATCAAACTACCGAATGATTCCCTTCTTCCCAACTTTCACGTGCTGAGCAAAAAAACCGTCCCAATAATCATTAAAGAGCTTAATTACATTACACGTATTAAAGTAATAGAACGTAATTACATTAAATATTTGCTCACGTTTTTATTTAAATAATTATTATTTAATATTTGCGCATAAAAATTAGCAGGAATTCCACATTTTATTTGCTTTTCGAATTTAAAATGTTCTTTGCTCTCACATTATGTTAAAAAGCAATTTATGATTTATTAATCTGAATGCAGTGGTAGTGTTTATACGGTTCCGTGCATTCTTATTCTATTGGCAAATTGATCTGTTGGCGCTGTGATTTTATTCAAGGCGCCGGTTTTGTGAGTGCTTCATACATATTAGATGCCATTTAACGATGTGTGCTAGTGGTTTAAGGCTTAAGAACCCTCTCAAATATTTACACGACGTCCTTAATGCACTTATCACTCGATCAAACTGATCAATGATTCAGCGGATTACAACACTTACTTTTCGTTTGGATTTTTTTTTGTTGGTTCACCACTACAGCGCAGCACAGCACAGCGACTCTATCGTCTCCCCCTCATCGCAGAAACAAAAAAGAAAATGTATAAAAACACTAATCGAACCTATCTGCAAATGCATTTTTTCATTTTCAATTTTCCCCGAGTCTGGCCATGTTAGCGAGTATAGGATAATTGCTTCCTTTGAGTTTGAGAGTAATTTAGTACGACCAGCAAGCTTAACTAATTAGCTACAATAACGAGCTGGGGGCCAGAATGTGGTTTTACTTTTTAAATACGAAAAAAATGCATTCACATTTATATTTTGTGTCATTCTAAATATCAACACATTTTTATTAAATTACGTTAATATTTTAATTTTTAATTAGATAGAAGATTTGCATTTTCCCATTAATTAATTAAAAGAAAAGGAAAATAATAAAAATGCATAGTTTATTCTTACGGTGGCATTAATTAGTTGTGCACTGCAATTGTTTCTCTGTTTCGCTTTTTTTTATTGATGAACAATCTTTAATTAATTTTTTGTTTCGAGATTGTTTTGTCTGTTAAAGCTGCTATTTTTATATAGATATACAAAAAAATGGTTACAAAACGCGTTTCCGTTTGTGCGAGTTTTATGAACGGAAACTTAAACTTTTCAACAGATACAACACGACAGATAAAAATAAAAAAAAACAGAGAGTAAATAAGTACATATATATATAACAAACAATAGTCCATTGCACCTCTATTTATTATGTTTTTTAACTTCGCTCCTATTTATTAATGATGAAATTTTTATTGCTACCGTATAATTTTTTTTAAATGCGTAAGCACGAGATATTTTTGTTGCTTATAATTAAGTCATAAAATATAATAACCAACCTTACGTTTAATGAAATTATTTAAATAGTGGCTTTAAAAATATATATACCTATATATATGGTATACCTATTACGCATTATACACGTCCTGTCCGTCCACAAACGAGCTTACATATTTTTCACGTACAATAAATTGACGAAATTATCATTTTAATTGTTCCTTTCAAAATTTATATAAATGATAATGAATCATTTCGATACAAGCCGTTGAATTTAACATTATCATAAATTAACAACTTTCTGTTATTAAACAAAACATGCTAATTTGTAGACTATAATTAACATAAAACAATGTAATGAAGTTGTTTCATATGTCTATTTTCGTTCTTTTACTTTACTTTATAGTTTACATTCAACCACAGGATACATCATTAATTTGTTCTAATAACGTAAATAAACGTATAGGTAAAGCATGATTAAATGATTTTTCTTTTATCATTTGTGCATCCGTTTATGATTAAATTGATTTTATGTTTGATTAATGTGCTTTATATCGGATTTGTATTAACAATAAAATATATTTAATAGTTCAATATCATCAGATAGAATATAGATAGATAGATGGTTACTGCGCTGCAATCGTGTACGCGTTCATAAGTTATTTATTAAATGGTAAATACGGATCGGAGTACAATAATACCTAAAGCATTTTTAATTATCAAAGAGAGTTAAAGTTTAGCATGATAATACCTACATATATTGAAAATAGATTTATGTTGATTGTTAAATTACTGCTTGGGAACATTTGGGAAATATAAATTACTAGGGTAACCTGTCACCTTATTTTTTTATATTTGACATTCGATTGCACATTTAGTGACTTTCGGTTGGTAGTGTTCTAGAATTTGCGGTTAACTTCATGTGTTATATATGTAATGGCTTTCTGTCAAAGAACACTCTGTCATTTTTCGTATTTTTTTTTCAAATTTTTAA
>JARJDW010004655.1:0-37745 GCA_030264715.1 Adinopsis sp. GC000173
CGAGAGATCTGTATTTATTTTTCATAAATATTTACGAAGAATAGCTGCAAATTAAACAATATTGCTGTAAATTTTCACGTTTACCAGTAAATTTTAAGAATATATTTAAAACTTGTTTCGAAAATTCAAGATTTGCTTTAAAGAAGCATAATTTACATAAAAAATTCAAAATTTTGATAAAAACTTCGAAAAATATCTATGAATTATACGATATTTTAGCAAATTTCACGTTTACCAGAAAACTTTTGTGTAATTTCTATAAAAAATGCCAAATTTGTACATTTAGTAACAAAACTTTTAAAATTTACTTCCAATATCCCAAAATTGCTTGAAAGATGCATAATTTATTTAAAAATTCAAAATTTTGATGCAAATTTCGAAGAGTTAAACGAGTTAAGAATTATTATAGCATTTTTTCACTCCTTTGCAACGGTGGTTTGTGTGTTTTCTATTAACATTTTTCAAACTGGTACTAAATTTTTTAAAATAGTTTAAAAAGTCAAAATTTACATAGAAAATTAGCGATTTTTACACAAAAATCTTAAGAATATTTACAAATCAAACATTATTCTAGCAAAATTTAATATTTTCCAAGTTGTGTTTATAGATTTTTCATAAAAAGTATTCAAATTAAACAATATTTCAACAAATTATAAAAATAATAAGTTGAGAACAATCTCTCTTGGTACAGTTTCCATATATGAAGTACCAAAGTGATGAAAAGTTGTCAGTGAGAGTGTTAGGCCTATAAACAAGATACTGAAATATTTAACGCCTCGTACATACATTACATACTCTAATCGAGTTTTTCTGCGACAAGTAATGTGTTTAGTAGCGTAATGGCTTATTTATTATGCAATAGAAATAGTAGTTGACATAAGAACAAAACACCACCCCCACGGCAGCATGTTTTTTACTTACTAACAATGATAACATTCGCACTGAAATTTTGTTAAGTACTACTTTTCAGTATTATATATATATATATATTATATATCCATATTACTTTTTTCTATTAATTTGAATAAATTAGCGATTAAGGTTTCTTATATTTTCTGCGTCAGTGAGGATTATTATTATTACACATATTTTGTATATGTTGGCAGATGACACCTACTTGCGATCAGAGACAAAACCGCCCAAATTGGGCAAAACTGGCTGTCGTAAGTCCGAATATCTAATCTAATATCTCTATTCATTATTACTACCCATGTTTTTTAATATAAATTAATAATTCATGGCATGCGAACGCATGCATTTATATATATTTGTACATATCTATAGAAATCTTTTTTTCCTCTAGACTACTTTACTGGTTTCATTTTGAAAAACCGTACCGTATCGTTTTCATTTTTCGTCTTAGTTTAGTTGTTTGCATGTTTACAGGTGGAATAATATTAATAATGCTATACATACATTTATGTGGTTGAATAAATTTTATTATCTACATCTTAATTCAGGCATGCTCGATTATATATCGATATATTATAAAATACAAAAGCTAAAATAACCTCATTATCGTCGAACTTTAAAACATAGAATACTATACAATAATTAACACATATCGCATTTTTCTGCATTTTCTAGATAAATCTGTGTCGTTTGAAAAGTCGGTGTCATTCAGCGATGAACCGCCCGATATGAATTCGCCGAAACAGCACAGTCCCCAACATTCAGGTAATGATTGCAAAACGTAGTAGTGAAATGGGATTGCATGCTTTGAGTAATTAATAGCATGTTAACTATCTATTTGTTTGTTTGAATATTAGATTAGTGCATTACCGGTAACTACCATATATGGCATAAAAACGATTTCACTCGAGATGCCATCAGGGTTTTCTATATAAGCAATTCCTAGTCTATTGTTTTGTTTTAGTACAAAATTTAAACTGTTTTGCTTTTTAAACTAAACAATTTCTTTGCTGAAAGTTTTAAACAATATCATCGCCTGGAGATGTTTTTGATACTTTGTATTACTAGTGCAGTGGTTTGCAAACAGTGGATCACACACACCTTTAGGGGGTTGAAAATTTAAATTTTTTGTTTTGAAAACCCACTTTCCTTTCTTGAAAGGAAAAAGTTGTTTATTGCTCGATTTCGTATAAAAGATGAAAATTAATAAAAAGAAAATTCAGTTTATTTAAAATTGAAATTTTAAATTTTCTTTACAAAAGATTCAAAGACATGGTTGAGCATTTTTAATTTTATGACTTAAAAAAAAATTTAAATTAACATAACTTGAAGACGGAGACTAATTTCAAAAGATAATTTGCGTCATTGAATTAGGCGCGCCCAAATTAGGTTTTAAATAGCATGTCCTATCTTTGTTGCCAAAAATTAAGTTTATTAATTATTAGAGCACAGTGTGAATTATAGACGGCACTGTTTTAGCATTTGCGCGAAAGGATGGCTATGTACATACATCAAATGTGAAATGTTTTACAGCTGTGACGTCACAGGTAGACCTTAAGTTGCATCAAACTACGATATAATCGGAAGTGGAGCTCGACTAAACATTGCCTTCAATTGCTATAGGTTTAAATATATAACAGGGTCTCCTTGTGACGTCATTTTGTTTAACATGAAATAAGCCATCCTCTAGTAGCACATCTACAATTATTAGTTTTGACACCAAAGACAATATTTTTTATCATTATATAGTAGAGTATAAAACGCACGCGATATATTATTATATGTTTTTTAACTCCAATTCTATTTTTACCTACTACTTATCGTCTTGTAAAAAATATTATAATATAATATTAATGGCTATTCTAATGGCGTTAATTTCCGGATTCAATATCCGTAAATCGTTAGTAATATCGAAAATGCATTAATCTAATATACATTTAGTAATTTTAGTTAAAATTTATATTTATAGTTCATTTTATTTATAATAATTGTGTTTCTTTGGCCAATTTCAATATTAATTTTACGTATAAAGAATAGCAACAGTGTAGTGGAGGGATAGCTTACTTAATACAACTTATAAAATGTATGTTTTAATTATAATTTATTCAATTCAATTACCGTACTATCGTACATACATATATCATTACCTTTTTATTTATAATTTTGTAGTAGAGGTATCATTAAAAATAAACAAACATAATAATTATTTTTTATTTTGTGCATGTCATAATTTTATGTTCAATCCATTTTTTTTCTTACTCATTGGTTTGATTGTTTTATTATATCATTACAATCGCAGCGAAAAAATCGCATCGTATTAAATGAATGAAAATATTGTATCAATTAGCACTAGACACGTACGCTTGTTTGACCAGCGGCCAAGAATTAAGTGTGGAAAAACGCGCTGTGTGAGCGAAAAACCAATCAATCACATCATCGTGTTATGCTTTTTATAGTATTAAATTTTTATTGCCGCAATCTTTTTAAGTTTTGGCGCCGCGCTCAAATCATTGTTTATCGCCTGACGTATAAAATATTAATATCGTTTGAACTGCTATCAAATTTAATATGGCATTATTAAAGTGGAAATTAATTTCGCTTTACTATCATCTAGCTAGAGCTGGAACGACGACGCTTCACATTTAATATGATATGCGATTCCTTTTAAAAAGATTCACTGCTATTGTAATAATAGTTTTTTTTTTCTACAACTAAAAAGATTGAAATTTTTTCATTAGTTTTAAGACTCGTAGTAGACGTAAAAAAATATTTCACGCACTAGTGAAATAAGACCGGAATGCTAGTAGCGCATGAAGACGAATCAAAAGAAAATATTTTTATCATTTGTATTATAGGCTACGTTCATGTCTATAATATTCATCGTGATAATTTGACATTTCATGAAGTATATGAAATATATAGAAGTAGAAATTGATTCCAAATCTTGCATATTATTTGAGTTAGTAATAAATAGCTATTTTAATCTCTTCGTTCTTTTTAACGAGTATACATTGGTTTATTTGTGCGTCTAACCTCCAATAAAGTTTCATTTACAAACTTAGGTCTATCAACATCCGAATTAGCTACATTTTCTTTCAAAGCATCAAAAATCTCAATCTCAAGCATTCCAGACATTGCATAGGAATATATTTTTACAGATTGTACCGGAGTCAGTAGGCAATAGCTATTTTTATCTTTCATCCATTTGTGAGTACATTTAGCGTCCTGTAAAGTATCATTTTCAGGCCTAGGCCTATATAGATGGGAATTGCCAACATTTTGTTTCGAAACACGAAAAATATCACTATAGTCATGAACTAAAAGCATACCAGATATTGCATAGGAATATATTTTGACAGGTTGTACTTGAGTCAGTAGTTAATAGCTATTTTTCTCTCTCTGTCCTTTTTTACGTGTCTCACAATCCGTCTGTAGGTATCTCTCGTATCCTATTAAATATTATTTACAAACCTAAGCCTATAAACATACGAATTGCCATCATTTTCTTTCAAAACATCAAAGAACTCAATATAGTCATAAACTAAAAGCATTCCAAACATTGCATAGGCATATATTTTAACAAATTGTACTCGAGTCGGTGGTCAATAACTATTTTTATTTCTCTGTCCCTTTTTGCGATAACACATTGGTCTAGCGTCCTGAAAAGTATCATTTTGTAGGCCTAGGACTATAATTTCAAAGTATCTGTATTTATATTATATAATAATAATTCACTAGTTAATGTATTCGACAAATCTGCAGTGTGCACGAAGTTATACCTACTATTTTTTCACTAGTGTGTGAAATACATTTTCTTTTCATGCGTCTCAATTTTTGATAATTATTGAATTTAGTTGTAGAAAAAATATTGTTTGTATTCCATGCGCGCACAAAATTGTGTATGTTTTAATCGCATGGGAATTAAAAAATACACACCATTTCGCGCGCATTTAATACAAAAATATCGTTTTTGCGAGAGAGAGAAAGAAAAAAGAAATAAACAAACATCGAATCGATAAAGAAAAATTAGTTTAGTTTTTTTATTTGTAATTGGCACTAACATATTTATTCTAAATGGTTGCTGCTTTCTGTAGCGGATACTAAACCAACAAAACCTGCCATAAAGTCTTCAACACTTCCTCGGACCTCATCACAGGGTAAGATTTTCCACTTGAACAATGTTTGTTTTCTTTATTTATATTTATGTTTTTCATCTCCTTTTTTTCCCAACAAATTTATCTCGTTGTATCAAAGCAATTATTTGGCGTTTTGCATTATTATTTAGAGCGTGATCGTCTGAAGCCGGCGCCGCCGCCGAAACCGGCCTCGTTGTCGCCGGGCCAGTACGACGGCCGACACATCTATCGCGACCTGCAGCTCACACCTGAAATGTACAATCAATTACGCGGCCTGCAAAAGAAGGCGAAAGATCTGAGGGCGGAGGTGCGAAATCTACGTCGAATGTCGCAGGCTCAGGCGCATTCGGTGCGCGAAACGATTCGCGACACATTCATCAAGATACGGGCGATGTTGTTGGCTGGCGGTGAACAAGTCTGGCAAGCCGGTAAGTATAATTAGAAATTGGCGTTTAAGAATTATTTCACTTTCTATGCTAGTCCAGTGAGGGACAATGTTTTTTTATATTGTGGGCCAAAGTGAGGACTTAAATTCACTTGCTTGCCAAAATTTAGTTAAACAATTCATAAGTTTGGGACATTTTAAACACGAAAATTTGTTTGAAAGTCTAAAATTTGTTACAAAAATGTCCAATTTTCATTTTGTTTGCACTTTTTTAGCTGCCAAGTATCTAATCCAGAGATGGGCAATCTATTTTAGTGAAATTGAGGACTGAGCGTTACCTGTGGCCCAAAATTTAGTTAAACAATGCTCAGATTAGAGACATTTTGATGAAAAAATCTAAAATTTGATAGAAAAAATCCAGATTTTCACATTTTTTGCATTTTTTTGTAAAATTTACGCTTTTATTATGTAGATTGAGTACTGAAATTTACTTGCAACTCAAAATTTAATTAAACACTACACAAATTTACGACATTTTCATAAAAATGCAAGAAAAATGCCTAACTTTCAAATTTTTTGCATCGTTTTGTAAAATTTGTTTCTTGGCACGAATTTTCTTTATATTTTTCAAAATATTATTAAAAAATATCCAAATTTAAGAAATTTTAGTGAAAAATGCAGAAAAATTGATCGAAAAATATTTAAATGTGTGGTCTAGTCAATTTTCATTATTCATTTCAATGTTGTAATTGTAGGAATGGATCAAGAGCGTGTACGTCTGAATCGCGAAGAGGACCTCTACAAACAAGAGATGATTCGACTGGAAACTGACCTAAGCGATTTGGAATCAACAGTTGAGGAGCTGCGCGGCAACGTGATCAATCGAAAAACGAGAGTTAATATGTCCGATGTGGAAAACATGGCGCTAATATTAAGTAAAAGCTCGAAAACGGTAGCGGATTTGAAATTAAGGTTTTTATCATCATATATATCATATAAAAATGAAATATGCAATAATTCATCGTTACGTTACACACTTCCTCTTTTTTTTTCTTTCGCTTTCAGATTTCCCGTGCTACAAGATAGCATGAAATCTATGTTGAGTAACGAAATGGAAAAAGTTGTGTGCGAGGAGAAATTCTTGAAGGAAGAGCCTGAACGATTGGAGAGTGCATTACGACGCTGTAAAAAGCTGACGGGAACGCTAGTTACATTAAAGAGGTAAATCTCGCACAGCAAATCAAATAATAGCATTCTTGCTGTTCATTCTCACACGCATTTTGCTTGCTTGCTCAATATATAAAATGATGTGTGCCATATTGAAAAAGATATCAGTTTAGTGAGAGAAAAAAAAACACAAAGGGTCGAACATAATTTAGTATATTATCAATTGCAATACTTTTAGTAAAATACGAAATAGCAAAGTATTTTTATTGTGAACATTTAAATAATCAGAAAATATGAAAATTATTGAAAAATTATAGATTTTTTGTTTTTTTTTTTATTGCAAAACGTTAATTTTTTGGAAAATTATAAATATTTATGCTTTTTGTGGGTATATATCCCACATTCTCTGACGCTACCGCTTTAAAAAATGCAAGAAACACTCCCATTTTACAGTTTTTCCTAGTGCTTATAACAAATTTGATTGAAAATAATACACACTTTTTAGTAATAGGCGTAAAAAACATAAATATTTGTTTGAAAAATTGCAAACATTTATGATTTCCTGCACAAATCTACCAGTTTTTGTGTTTTCTTGGGATTCTTTTCATTAAAACATGCTGTAAATTTATAAACTTTCATGAAAAGTGCAAGAAAATCTTATAGAGACTCAGAGAATTTTGGGAAAATTAAAACACTTGCAGTTTCCTTTTATAAGTACTGCGTTTTTATAATAATTTTATAGGTTTTCTTACATCTATTTACAATTTGCAATAAAAATGAAACAATTTTACACTTTTTTAATGAAAAGTGCATTGAAATTTTTAACATTTTGCATTTAAAATCATTCAGAAATTAATTCATCATAAGTCTTTTTAAAATACCTTAAAATCTTTGCATCAATGATAAAAAAATGATTGCTATTATTGTGTAAGAACCGCACGATTTATATATCTGCTGGCTAGTTTCACGAATTTGACGATATTTTATACCAGCCAGACAGCATTATATTAAAACATGGCGAATTGGACGAGAGTTCACAAAGTGTTCGACACACACGGCCATTGTGCATGCATTGAGTGTAAAGGGAAATACATACATACATAGAAACGACCCTTCTCGCTCCATACATACTATACAATCGCTTGAAAGTTGACGACGCTCTCGTATACTCATACTCGTTTTATTTTTCTTCTTTCTTTACTTATTTTATTGTAGATTGGCAAGCGTACAAGAGCAAAGACTTCCATGTTCAGCCGGTGCGGCACCGGACGGCCGTTTATCACCCACCGAACCGCCACCAATCACACCAACATCGGCGCAACATAGCAAGGTACATTTCGTCTGTTCACTTTCGTTTTGTTTTTATTATTTTTTATTTTTGGAACTCCTATGTTGCTTTAACCTGCATGCCGAAATAATAAACGAGACAATCTCTGAAAAAAGAAAATGTATCAATTTGCACCGACATGTACAAACGTCGTGTACATGTGTAAATTGATGGTGATGATAAAACTAACAATTTTCTCTATAGCATTTTTCGTTTTTTGAAAAATGGAGTCAAGGTGATATAAATGAACAATGACGCATTTCCAATGTTACCTTAGCTATTATTCGAGACCTTTTTGTTTATGATTTTTCTAACTTACCACATATACCATATTTGTGTGGTGGCGTGCAGAACAATCACATCACAAATTTGGTATATTATTATTATATTTACTAACACCCCCTTTCTATTTTTTGCTAATTGCTGTACTTCACCCCCCCCTCTCATCTTATTTCCAAACACTTACGACTTGTAGTATAGCATTTTGTTTTTTCATTTGGTATTATTATTATTATATATTATTAATATGTCACCAAAAATTTATATTGCACCTTATATAAATACACGAAAATCTTTCAACTTCACTATTATATTATATATTCTAATTTCTAAACGCAAACAAAATGAAGCAAAATCTAATTTATTTTCTAAACGTATTTCTCTTACTTTCTCTATATTATAAATGATATGCATCGTACGATAAAACCAGTACTTCAACAAACAAACAGACAAATCAAAATATATCTATGCTGATTATTATAAAACAAGAGCTGTAAAAGCTGCTTTATATATACATACATATTATGAGAAGATGAAGCAACGGCAAACATTTTCAAAAAACCATCTTGTTTTTGTGTTTAGTACGGCTGGAAATGGAGTTCACACTTCAAGGAAGCTATAACCGCTCACGAGTAAAATAAATAAACATAAATATAAATGCTTGCATATTTCTATATATATTATATATATCAATTGATTCGATTGTTTTAATTGATTATGACCTGTTTATACTCTAAATAATTATTTGGCTTGAATACGGTTTTTACATATTGTTATTGTATAATTTATTGGTCTCACAACGTTATTTTTTAAATTCGAAAGAAAAGAAAAAAACTACTCAACAACATTCATTTTTTATTCTTGTTATTTTATCATCCCCTAAGTAATGCGGTTTTGATTTTTATTGCACGTTGCAACAGTCATAAGTATTTGGAGCAGTTATAGAATATTATTCATTCTAGTTCTGAATATTACTAGAAAAATTGAAATCATATCCTACAACTTTATAAAAATAGGTCTTTTTGTATTAAAATTAATGATTATTATAGACGTGACAGAACTAACAACTTGCTACCAAATGTAGTGGGTGGAATACGTGCTACGTACAATTTTTCCCAAGATCTTAAAATTGAAATGCGTTTCTCTAATAAGGCTCAAAACAATGTCGTATAACATTAGGTTTATTCCAAGGTAAAATAATTTGCACTAACTGAGCATTACGTTTTTCTACTGTGTAGAATAATCAATGGTTGTCAATTGATCAACAACTCTGCCTTGGAATAATCCTTACTATGTGTTTTCGTTTGTCGTATTTTCGGTTTTGGGGGTTTGCTTGCTTCCACTGTTTGTAATATTTGTTATACTACTGCAAAAATCCTATTTTACATTCAATAATATAAATAGATTCATCAAAAATCCCATTTTTCCGAAGCAAATTCCCAAAACTAAAAACACGAAAACATTTAAACATTGCTTTTTAAATCATTGTGTTACCTTTGCAACATGCAACACAAAAAAAACCCGCAATACTTATGAGATAACTCAATAGTAACAAAAATCTTATAAAAAGTGTCATTTTCGATTTTTTTATATAAATAATAACTTAGTGAGAATCTTTTGTGCATCTAATAATAAGTAAATAGCAGAAAAATAGCACAAAAGAGGAGTTTTTAAAACACTTATTAATTAATTAATATTACCTTTATTAGAGCTTTTTGTAGTATTTTTTTAATTATCTAATTTTGTTTTGAGTTGTTTTCTTATTACATATAATTTTTATAAGACCAATAAATTATATTTGCTTATGAAACTCTACCTCTTCCTTTATAGTAAGGTGTCATTGGAAATGTTTAGACCAAATAAACTTGTTTTGGTCTCACTTTGCACCATTTTCTTAATTTACTTATTTAATTAATTTACTTATTATTATTATTTTATTTATTTAAACATTGAATCTTGCACAAGATTGTATGGTTTAGATATTTTAAAATAATAATTTTTTCATCAATAAATCGTAGATTCTCATTCATTATATCGTGCTTGATATATATATATTTTTGACTTTATTATTTACATTTTTATTTTATTTTACAAACTAAACAAGTAATTTATTTGCATTTTGTATTTTTATATCGTATTTTATTATTATAAATAGTCGCTTTTTTTAATTATTATTATTATTATTATTATTATTATTATTATATATTAAAGTAGTAGTTTTTAGCTTATCGCTTTTTCCTGTATTTTTGATGATTTGATGATGATGATGATGATGATGAGATGAAAAAAATTTATTAAACAGTAGTAGAAAAATCAATCACTCTTAACCTTACTATAAGGGAAGGTCTTTCAGTTTTCTTTTTTCTTTTATTACGTTTTGTGTTTTATTTTTTGCAAGAATTTTTCACTTCAATGTGATGTGTTGAATATTTGAATGATACCTTATTTTATTATTTGATTTTCTTTATATGCATGCTGCATCCAACTTCTTTATATAGGCATGATTGAAGAACAATTTGTATGTAACAACATTGAAAAGTGATTCTAGATTTTTTGTTCTGTTACTTCAGTTACTTGTAAACAATAACATTATTACCGGTTTTTTATTATTATTATTATTGACATATTGCAAGTGTATTGCACAAATGCAAGACGGTATAGAATTGTAGATGAAAGACAAAATGCAAACAATTTTCTTAATTTGCACATCAATTCAATTTACTAACTTTTTCTTAACATAACTAGCGTTTGATATGATACACTTGTTAAACTAAACAACTAACATTATTAAGGGTGAGTCAAATATAAATTGGATTTTTTTTAAACTTATTGGTATAAAATAAAAATATTCATTTGTTTCCACGGTTTTAATAAACTCGCCGTGATGTTGTTTGCCTGTCTCTGTTTCTCTCTGTTCCGTAAAAACTATAAAATTATGTTGTCTTTAATCTTACTTCCTAAATACAAACTTTGGGAATATTTCAGAACTAGCGCTGTCAACTATGAAACAAACTTATTCTGTTCGCCTTTCCGAAATGAACCGGTTAACTGGTATTCGAATATTCGGATTCAAGTTAAGTTATTCATCGTTTGTATTCAATACTTTGGTTATCCGAATAATTCATCCCGAGAGGCTCATCGAATAACTTATACTGATTGGCAATCCGGTTAACTAAATAACCGAATACGCGAATACATAGATAGAGAATCGTATTCGGTTGACAGCCTAACTCAGAACCGGATTTTATCACTGTCTCATTTCTAGACAAAGTATTTCTTTGTCATTGCGATTGTTAAAGACTACCAACCTCGTGGTCGTGCGTGAGTTTTAATGCCAAGTTTTAAGCCAGATACCTTTTACCAGAAATTACGCATTAAACATTTCTTTATTGCCTAATAATTACCAATAAATTTAAAAATAAGCATCGATTTATATTTGATTCACTCTCGTATTAATTTATGCATGTAAACTAATTATTTATTTTCAATTTATAGTTTCTCTCATTTTGTTTTTTATTTCATGTTAATAACTTGTTTCAGACTGACACCTTAATCAGTAGTTGACGTGATTTAGTTTTGCATATTTTGTTGTTGTTGATTTTGTCAAAAGGTAACGGTCCATTTTTTTTATTTTACTTTATAGTTTATTTTACATATTTATATATACACGTATATATTAATTATGATTATGTTTTATTTCATTCAAAGTTTTTATGGCGATGAATTTGATTATTATTATTATTATTAGATGGTTTTTGATGATGATGATGATGATGATTATGAGCGACTTGGCAAATTTCATAGCTACAATTTATTTCCTTACTGTTAGATGTTGCAATCGCATTGTATTGAATTAATTGATGTGATGATTTTGTTCCAAACCATGCATTAGCCCCCTCCCGGTGCACGTATGGGGCAGGTCGGCATCGGGGGAGACGCCGGCAACGCCGCCGACGGTCACCAGCGTCCGGAGAACGCACTCGACGCTCTGCTAGACGAATTGCAAACCTTTTCGAAACCTCACACCACAATCAACACACAAATTCCACAACTCTCTTATACATCGGACTCCGAACCGCCCACCCTGCCGGCCAAAGGTATCGCGCCGCCGTCACTGCACGGCCACATTCCGACGATGCAGGAGATTGGAAGGAAGGGCAGCATGGACTCGTCGACGATACTGCCGACGCAAAATCTCACCGTCAGCACGGCGACGGGCAGTCTACGTCGCCTACACTCGTATCCGAGCGGATCGGACACCGATAACAGTCCGCCGATACAGCCACTACAACGAGTCCAAGTCGATTGCAGCAAGACGTCGTCGACGATGGGAAAACCACCGATACCGGAACGTAACGCTGATCTACTCCAGCATATATCAACGAAGCGCGTTCCACCGCCGCCGCCACCTCGAACCAGCTCAAAATCACCTTTGGCATCACCCACATCGCCCAGCTTACCGCCACGTTCACCCGCGACCAATCTACAGCACATACAAAACGTCCAAAATATGGTTGAGAACAACAAACCCCAACAATTGTCACAATTCGAAACTGCCACACAGAATCTCGGCTTCGGCACGTTGCGCAAGAATCTACAGAATCGTTCTAGCCTAAAAGATAATAATAAAGCGCAAACGTTGCCGAGGAATATCGGCTCCAATCTGCAGGTGCACCACGCGATTGAGGGCGACAATGTCATTTCAGCGAGCAATAGCAGCAGCTGTGAGAGCGTCAATTCGCAGGACGGCACCAAGAAGCGAAAGGAGGAATTGGAGCAGCGGCATCAGGAGTTGCTGAAGAAACAGAAGGCGTTGCAGGAGCAGTACGCACGCTTGCAGCAATTGCAGCGCGGCACGAATACGTTGGCCGTCATTCCCCCAGCGCCCGATCAATTGCTCAAAAAAACCGGCAGCGAATCGAATATCCTGCAAAAGATGGGCTTACAACTCTCCACATCGCAAATCACCGGCTCGTTAACGAATCTTCCAAACTCGGCCGCATTGAAGGCGGCCGCCGCTACAAACAACGCGAGCGCGCAAAATAATAACACAACCAGCACCGGGGAAGATACAAGCACCAGCTCTAATAGTAGTAATACCACTAATAAGGTCTATGAGACAGATATACTATGACCTATCGATGAAAACAGATTTCAAACTGTTTGTTAGAGTTCCCAAAAAAGAATAAAACTGTTGTAGTTATTACATTATTTTTTCATTTCAAATATATCGTTTCGTTGATAAAAAATCAAAAAAAAACATACTACAATTATATAAAATGAATATGAATACAATTTTTATGGTTAGCACAATTTATTTATTCTATTTATTCCACTATATTATATATGTGTAAATAAATTCACGCAATTATAAAAAAAATATATGATGTTCAAAAAAAAATGATGCACTAATAAGTGTTGAGGTGTAACACCACAAAAAATGAAAGAATAACCTATAATTAAGTAATATAGGAATCGTTACATTATTTTCTCCTCCTTTTTATGTTTTAGTCCAAACTTGCTCAAGCATGTTGTTGCACATTAATTTACGAATTGCAATGATTTGATGATATATACAATATTTCATTATTTAATTGGCATGCAAAGTCTCTATTTTAAATAAATAAATTTGTGCCAAAAAAAGAAACAAATTAAATAAACTTAGATCTTGATTATGAATTAATTGAATCTATAATAGTAATAAATCATTCTATTATTGTAATGTTTTTATTTCTAAACTAATAAACGCCCCAATCAGAAACATTAAACAATGAATTTGTTAAAAACCAATTTTTAATAAATTTAATTGTATGTAATAAATAATAACCACACAGGATATGCCAAAGAACATATAAGACTTTTAAACACTAAAGAAATGTAATATGATATTATGTATGTGTGCAACAGTATTAATGAACTTACTAAAAAAAAACTAAAAATAAATTTAAAAAACCATAGCGCAAAAAATAGATAATGTTTTATTACCTTTTACAAGCATTTTAGAATAATTATATAAATAAATGTATATAATAAATTTTAAAAAATCAATAACACAAATTATAATAATGAAGATAAAGATGATGATGAAGATGATGATGAAAAAAAACTCATATTTATATTTTTTGTTTTTGTTTTTATAGTTTTTCTTTTCATTTTGTAAATAATTGTTTACTGGTGCGTGAACTGTGGCTACTAATTTAGGTGCCAATGTATTTAATTATTGTAATTGAATATAATAAAAATAATATTCACAATTTCATGAATTTTTCTTCTAAAATAAATCAGGACTATAAAAACTGACACCTAATAAAGCTGCAACTTTTCTACTAATAATTGACGTTACAGATTTCAGCAAGCAATTCAAATAATACGTAGTTTTTAGAAAATCCTTCCATTGGATCTTAGAAAAACAGAAATTTAGTATTCAAGGCGTGCCTAATAGCATGACAACTAAAATCCAACGGATATGTCGCTTGAGTTTTGATCTTCAGTATATATCAAGATTCCAATCAGTTAGAAAACTCAAAATTTTCTACATTTCTACAGCAACTCAAATCAAATGGTTGACCCCGTTTAAATTTTGACTCTCAACGTTATGACGCACCTTAAAATATGAACAATTTTTTCTAGAAAACGAAACGCACCGTTACGTGAGCATATCGACGAAAACCCCAAACCGAAATTACTCGAATATTTAGTGACGATGACGCCCATGGCATAAATGACGCATCCTAAAATATGAACGTTCCTTTTTCGACTTACAGCTACGCCTTATTTATACGATGGATTTTACTTTAATGCTAATAAAGTATAATAAAATAAGTTTTAGAGAGTTAATAGAACATTAGATTGAGTTTAAAATATTTTAACTAATCTTTCTTCGTAATAAATCGCATATTTATTTACCTAAATCCGATTAAAACAATGACAAAACAACGATACATTTATCACAAGACATTTACGATTATTATTAAATACCAAAGTGTAACGGAATTTCGTCCGCCTCCTCAACGCTATTCGGCAACAACGTTTTCTTCGTTTCCGGTAAGAAAAGCGTAATAGCTATGGATATGAGCGGCAGTATACCGAACGTCACCGGTTCTATCCACCATACCGTATAGTAAGATAGCGTGCGCATGTGCGGACATATCAACGCACCGATCCGCGAGCATACCGACGAAAAACCCAAGCCGAAATTACGAATCTCGGTCGGATAGAGCTCGGTGGTGTAGCAGTAGATCGTGATACTCACACCGTACACCCCGCTGCAGGCCAACGCGCCCAAAATCGATTTCACCAAGTGATTATCGGTCGCCGTCTCAAAGATCGGCAGCAGCAGTAAGGGAATGCTCGCCAGTAGGTTGCCAAAGATCATGCAGCGTTTGCGGCCGAGCAGGTCCAATAGCAGACAGAATCCGATCGTCGCCGGCAGTTGCACGAAGCCAATGATTAGATTATTGTAAAAGAAGTTGTCGCTGAAATGGGAGATGTACAAAAAGACGCCGTAGAAGGTGAAACCGGCGATGAACCAATTCGCGGCGCATATCAGCGTTTTGTGGCGCATCACGCGCGTTTTCACCAAGTGCGTTATTTTACCGCCGGACGACGGCGCGTCTTCCATTTGCTGCGCATACTTATCCACGGCCGCTTCGATGCCGTCGATGTCGCGGTGGTTGAGTCGGCAGGCGTTCGTCAGCACAAAGCGCGCCTTCTCCTTTTTGCCGACAGTGATGAGCCAGCGCGGCGATTCGGGCAGCCACCACACGTAGATGACCAGCACGAACATGGGCACAGAGAATGCCAGATGGAAGTAGCGCCAATGTCGAATCAGTTTTGATAGTCCAATCATAATAAACCAGCCGACGGTAAATGGGAGATTCCATAATATTATGTTCACTATGAGCCTTCTTTTGCCTGCAACAAATGAAGCAAAAATTAATAGAAATTGTGAGTATTTTATCCAAATCAAATACAAATATATTCTGCTTGCAATTAAAACACCTTTCCAATGACACCACATTTGTCTACTCCTAATTCTTTGTATAAAATATACCCGACATCAGGACCTAATTTAGACCTTCGCGTGCCCAAGGCAGAGTTCTATTTATGGGCCCCTTTCCAAATTTTGATTCTGATTTTTTAACCGTATTAATATTAAATAAAGCAATATTTTGAGGTGGTTACGGGCCCCAATTTGTCCCGGGCATAGTCATGCAGAGTGGCATGACTTAAAAAGCCCTATTTCTTCAAATAAGCAAAATGTAAGAAATGTAAGAAATTTCATGGCAAAAATTGCCAAGTTATAGGTTTACCTATTACGCCTATTGCGTCCCAGGTAGTGAAAATTTCACTAATGTCCGCTTTTTCCTGGGATCTGGGGACGAAACCCTACCTCTGGCAGTGCCCTTGAATTTATATACCTTTCGGTTTATGCTACCCAAATTGTTTTAACTAATCAACAACATTTGATTTTGCTTAATTTCAACATACCGATTAGTTCCACCAATAATACAAACGACACCAATTGCAATGCGGCATCGAAAAATCCGCACAATACTCGCAGCGCCAAAAACAGATAATAGTATGGCATACCCGACGAGACCGTCGAAACCGTAGCGAGTGCTATCGCCGATATAACCAACGGCAACTTGCGTCCAAATCTACGAAATTACAAAAATTGAATACAATTTGTTCTACATACTACATGTTAGGATAAGTGCAAAAACTCATATGGATATTGAGACACTAATATCAAATGGTAGAGCAGCGATTCCCATTTTTTTCCACTTAGACCCCTTAGACAATTATGTCTTGTCCAACAGAGATCTGGGACTTTTTCTTTGTTTCCTAAATTACTAAATATCCTCAAAGGATACAATTTTGGGACTTTAGAAAACATCCAAAGGAGTTTAACTGTCATGATGGAGCATCCATTTGTCTGCAGCCCCCTTATTAACCTGACCTCAGCCTTGTGACTTTCCTTTTCCAAAATTGAAAAATGTCCTCAAAGCACATCCTTTCGATACTTTAGAAATCACCCGAAATAAAAAACATGCTGAAGGCTTCCAGGGTTGCTACTAAAAGTAAGAATAATGTCTTCATCGGTATGGAGCCGACCAAGGGAGCTATTTTGAAGGAAATAACATTGATTTATGAACAAAATAATAACTTTGGTAAATTACTTTTCTGCCACACTTCTTAGTACACCATTTGCTATTAGTATCTCAATATGATCTCGGATACTTATATTAGCAAATAGTATAAATATATCAAAATTAGCGTACTTATCTGCCACCCAGGTAATCAATATACTACCAATAATAACGCCCAGCATCGTGGCCGATTGCATAAAGCTCGGCAGATACGCATTCTCGCACACCAAGTCCCATTCGCTCGTCACCGTCGTCGCGTGCTTGCTCTGATTGAACACGTGCTCGGTGCAATTGCTCGAACACTGGTCGCCACCGTCGGCGCACCAAAAAGTGTGCGGCTGCATCAGTATGATGTAGTTCATCAGCGTAAAAGCCACAGGCAGCTGGCTGATCATGCAGCAAAAGCTCGCCATGCACTGCCACAGACCGTAAGAGCCGACCAACTCCTGTATCGCATCTTTCTCCTCTGTCTGCTGCTCATTGCCCTGCTGATCGGGCATCCTGTCGTAATTTTTTACTACTCTATCCTAAACAATTTTGTTGTATTCAATCAAAAAATGGAACAGAATTTATTCACTTTATCAATTTGTTGCATTTTTAACTTTACGTCAACCTTACTGACAGTAGAAGATGTAATTTACCAAACACAAACCCAGTTAAAATGCTTTAGGATTTTCGGCTGACATTTGACATTTTCATTTATGTGACATATTCGTCAATAGATGATATGTACATAGAACTATGGATATGAGAAAGTGATGTTGCAAAATCTCTAAAATTGAAAAGAAAATGTCTTCAAAATTCGCAGCAGCGATTAGTCAGATAAAATTTCTTCTATTCTAATTCACTTTAACCCAACTATATTGCAAGTATAGATATCACCACCTAGAATACAAGACCGTGAAGCAGACGAATGATGTCATCACAAGTAGTCCTAAATATAACAACCAGACTTTGCCAAATTCCCAATAAGAATTCTTATTCTAATCATCAATCCATGCATTTTATGACTTAGGAATTTTATTCTCCTCCTTTTCTGACCCTACTTTAAGCCAAATACATTGAAAATGTCTAGTCAATAGGATATGGCAAACCGATTTTGCTAAATTCCCAATTAGAATTCATATTGCAATGTATTGTGACTTTAGAAATACATTTTCTCTATTTCTACATAGGTAGTCTGAAAAGTTTTGAGTCCTATCAACATCTTTCTCTCATCTTTGGATTCTTTTCCCATTTTTGACGTTTTATGTGCATTTTTACACGAAATCCACTATAACCTAAAAATATTGTAGATATAGAAATTTATCACATCCATCGAGAATTCGAAGTAGATGGTCAAAAACAAACATTATGAACATCAAAATTTACTAACAATTAATCTAAAGTTTAATAAATACTAACATTTTTCACGTAAAAATGCGCCAGCACACGTTGAAAATAGATTTATTTTGGAAAACATTCCTAAAAACTATATCACATATCAAATATTATTCACTTTTTTCAAATGTTTAGTGTTTGAAGGTAATCGATAATTTCATACCCCGTAGTCCACGGATATACATTCGCTAATATATTGTACGTTAGACCAGTCGTCGCGTTCACCTTTCCCTTGCGCGTCGCTTCAATCAGATTCATCAACGAGTACGAAATGCGGGGAAAGATGTAATCGTTCTTATTCAACTGTATCGAGGGACAGAAATCATTGTTGCCATCGCCAAAGTACAAGATTCTCTCATAGTCGACATCTTCGTTTTGCTTCTGTGCGGCGAGAAACTCGCGCAAAATTCGTCCCTTGCACAAATTCTTCGTGCTCAATTTGCACTCGGTCTGGTAATGATACATTTGTATCTTTAATAAACCGTCATCTTGAAAGTACGCCGGATTGCTAAACACCTTCAGCACGGTCCCATCCAAATTGTTCTTTTTAAGCCAGACGTTAATGAAATACTCGTTCGAATCGCTGATGATGATGACGTCAGAGTTAAGGTCGCATTTTAGATACTTGATCAGCTCGCACATTCCTGGCGTTTCTTTGATGCCCTTTATGGCGTCGACAATCTTTCCTTCATCTACACCCTTGCTTTGCAACAAAATGAAAATATACTGCATGTAGGCGGTCCATCCATCCGATTTACGCAACAAATTCACAGAAGCTGGTATCTCCTCCTTATCTAACAAATCCCTGACGACTATGTCGGTGTTATCGTTCACGATCGTGTGATCAAAATCAAACACAGCCAATTTTTTTCCCTAAAAATGCAAACGAAACACATTACAATTGATTCACGCTTGCTAATATAATCTACTTACACTCATCTTTCGAATAAATAATGATTTGATCGTTTGTAGAAATCGTCCAAAAAATTTTTCTGACAGCTTGCACTACTTGTTTTTGTTGTGAGGTTATATTTATACATATTTGGCTTTGATGAAAAAAATTACTACACTTGGCAGCGCATTGTGTTTGCCACACACCTGTTTTGAGTTATTAGAGGTCGTCGGTGCCAAGACTGATGTAAATATTAAAAACATGCACACGCACAAATAATCACTACATTGACCTAGGCAACCATAAAGGCTGCCAATTTTATGAGCTTGCGCACCACTTCAAACCGCATTTTAATCGTCAACTTTTATAATTTTTCATAACACTTTGTACCTTAATAAAATTGCTTTATTTTGGCAATGTATTTAAACTACGACCATACAGATTTTATTGAAGAAAAAAATATAATCGTGTGAAGCTAGTAAGTTAATTATTACAAATATTTTAATATAAAAATACATGAATTTGAATTAAAATTATGGTTTTTGATGTAATTTTAATTAGATTTTTAATATATTAATAAAAATCAAGTAAAAATTAGGTAAAAAACATTTAATTTAAATTGCTATATTAACATAGGCAACCATACACACTCCGAATTTTTTGAGCTTGCGCAGTCTTCAAACAATATTTTAAGCAATTCTTTTGTAAATTTTAATAAAACTTTGTACTTTAATAAAATTGTTATGTCTGCAAATGTGTTTACGCTGTTTACTATAAATTTATTATAAAAAAAAACTAAATCGTATGAAGTCAGCATAGAAGTCAGTAATTTATGCAAATATTAGTAATTATCAGTTAATTATCAATGCATAAAAAAGAAATGGATTTAAATAACAATTTTAGTTTATCTAATGCGATTTTAATTAAATTATATATGTATTAATAAAAATGAAATGAAAATGTTGCATGAAATTTGAATTGGTGCCAATTTCCGATAATAAATTCATCAGCCAACAATTGTACGGATTGTAATAAATGTTTTAGCACATGATAGAATGGTATTAATAGTAATTTTAAGAATAAGTGTAAAAATTAGCTGAATCGATTTTTTTAAAATAGATAATTTTATTATCTCATTGGTAATCAAGACAGCCGTGCTTACATGGTTGTCAAACACTGAACGAAACTAACCTCATTTTTTAATATTTTTTACGTCTACGATTCCGGCACCTGTTCTTATCCCTTTCTAAAATAGATATATACACATAATTCGTTTCATAATCAAGTTCATTAACAAGCTGGTAAGTGTGCGATTCTAATTGATAGTTGTTATAAAAATTAGGCTGAAAAATTGTTGTAGAAAACATAATGGCAAGCATATCAAAGCGGATACTGGTTGAGACGAAGAATCTATCGAAGGATCCACCGCCCGGCATCAGTGCGTATCCGGACGAGGAAAACAATCGGTACTTTCATGTGATCATGGCCGGGCCGAGCGGTTCACCGTACGAAGGCGGCCTCTTTCAGCTCGAACTCTTCCTGCCGGAAAACTATCCGCTTAATCCGCCAAACGTTCGATTCCTCACCAAGATCTACCATCCGAACATCGACAAATTGGGTAGGATATGTTTAGATATACTTAAAGACCAATGGAGTCCGGCGCTGCAAATACGAACTGTTTTGCTATCGATTCAAGCGCTGCTGGGCAGCCCCAATCCGGACGATCCCCTCGCGAACGATGTGGCCAAAATGTGGAAGACGAACGAATCGGAAGCGATATTAAAAGCCAAAGAATGGACGAGAGAATTCGCTATAATTAATGAGTAATTTCCACCCCTCACCCCCCAAACATACATTCAACAAACGCACTTTAGTTAATTTAAATAAATCAAAAGCAAAAATAATAATAAAAACATAGATTGATGTGCAGAAAATCGTATTAATTTAGCTAAAATATTTATGTATATCTTGCTTTAATGGATTAAAACGATTTTAAAACGCACTCATCTAAGCCATATTATCATTCATTCATCAATTTATATAATGCCAATGTTTCTTATGTTACGATTCTCGAAAAAGAAAAAAAACGAACAAGGAAATTTCATATTTTTTTACATTGATATCGTTTGCGTTCTGCCTTGTGTTAATGTTGCTTAAATAGTGTATAGCCTGTGATATTTAAACTAAATGTCTTTACATACACATACACACACACACGAGATATTATGTTTGTCCTTTCGAACGATGCAGGCTAGATATAAAAAAGAAACATGCTTAATTCCATTTATATTAAAAGAAAACTATCATTATTTCAATTATTTTACTTTTTTATACATAAATGATTAACTATTCCACGACGTAATTTTTGTTTTATCTTTTCTTAATAAGACTAAGAAATATAGTTATTAAGAAATTAATCGCATGTAAAGAGATTATATGATATAATATAAATAAATATTTCTTTTAAAAATTTATTTATTTAGCTCTTCCCATGCAGTGATTTAGATGCAGAAGAGATCTAACTCAAATCAACGCTGAAGAAGAGGAAAAAGAAGAAAATGAGACGTGCGTTCCTAAGAGGTAAAAACATCCCAATTAACAATTCAATGAGACTTTTATGCATTAAAATCAAGGTCAGTATAGAAAATTTGTTACTAAACTTTGCAATTTTTACGAAAAATGGGTTTTCATTTTTCCTGCGATATGCAAGTAACTGCAACTATCACTATGTCGTAGTTAAATCTAAGTTGAAGAAGCAGAAAAAAAGCTATCCCCATGACGTACTTACTTGCACAGCTCAAAGCTATGCTGAAAAATCCGAACAAAGTGATAACTAGGAGGTGGAAACATCATAAAATGAAGGTTAATATGGAAAATTTGTAAATAACTTTGCTAAATACTCCGAATCCGAGAAGAATTATTTATTCGGATGCTTTTTGCAACTATCCTTATGCCGCAGTTAATTGCTCTGCTCAAATCTAAACCAGAAGAAAATGAAACAGGCTTTTCTAAAAGGTGAAAACATGTGAAATAACAGTTCAAGTGGAACTTGTGTGCATATAAATGATGAAGGTTAGTATGGAGAATTCGTAGCTAAATGTTTCAAATGCTTCGAATCTGAGAAGAATAATAAATTCGCATACTATTCCATATTTGTTGCGATATGCAACAAATCACAACTATCCCTAAGTCAATTTCGCGTCAAAGTTTTATAAGCGAGATCTTTCTAAATAATGACGAATCTACAACCGGAGATTTCTAAAATGTGATAACATCTCCAATATTATATGCAGTGATGACATCCTACCGAGAATTGTTTTTTAACATTGAAATCCTAGCAAACTCGTAATTTGTATCGAAAAACAACCTGAACGTCTTTAAAATAAGAAAATTGTTGCATTATATGTGTACAAATAAAGTCACGCCCAAAAACGAGTCTCTTAAAATTTGCTCAACACCTTGAACAGCACACTGGTAGTAGAGAATATGAATCAAATAAGAAAACCATTGGTTGCGCACATAGCGCTCGATGTGTTAATTGAGAATTTTGCATATTTACCTTTCCACGCAAACAATTCTCACAATGATGCCTCATTGCATGAAGACTCTTACTTTACTGCACGACGCTTCTCTATTTGTTTTGGAAACTTGATGTGGTAGCTATTTCTGTTGCAACTTGTTCTGCAAAACGCATATATATATTTAAATTTATTGCTAATTGCAAATTTTATAAACATTTCTTTATTTTTCATGATATTTTTTAACAGTCTAGTCACCCTTAATCTATTGCACTATATATATATATATATAGTGCAATAATCATGCCAAAAATTTCATCTTTCATCTCAAATTTGAAATTAAAATATTCTATGTGCGTTATGTACAATATACTTTACACAAATCTGATTTATCTCTTAAATTTTAAATCGAGCATACATAATGATTATGTACGAATTTGTTCCTCGTCATTAAAATAGAAAATAAATAAACTACAGCCTATTGGATGAAATAAATTCGATCAACGATAAATATGATAAAATAATCTGGAAATAATTAACAAATTGCAACTTAGCCTAAAAAGACAAGGAAATAAACAAAATTTAAACGATGGTAGTAGAATATCACTTTTCCACCTCCTTCTTTTTCGGTCCCGATTTTGAATAGTAGGCGTCCAAAAATAGTGCGACGAATACGATCGTCGCGCCCATCCATTGTCGCGCACTCAATGGATTCGCAAAGAAGATCACCGAAAACATGACGGTGGCGAATTTGCGCGTCGTTGTTACGATCGAGACTGGTAGCGGTCCAAAACCGGACACCTTAAAAATGAAATGTTTCGTTATTTATATATAGGAAACTAAATTAATCGTTGAGAGGTTATAAATGAATAAGTTTTTGTTAAAAAATTAGCTAATCAGAGTTGTCTAATAACACAATCTAATACAAAATTTAATTAATTAATTAATTCCACGAGTAACCCAGTATGGATAGAAATAAAAAATAGATGGAAAATAGTGAAAACTCGGATGTTTTTGGAACTTAATATTTTCTTGAATATATGATAGTAAAAATTTCTTAGTAGAATAAGAAGGACACGCATATGAAAGTCTAATGCTTTGATCAAGGAGATCACTAATTAGATGAAAAACAATAAAAATGAATCTACTGTGACAAGCAAAACACTTATTATCAAATATGTAACGTATACAGGACATTGAACTTTCCAATCCTAATATCAGTTGATAAGAGATTTCCACTATATTCGATATTACCGGTTTATGCAATTTTTACTTAAATATTAATTTTTTGTTATTTTATTTTTTGTTATATCAATATAATAACAAAAAATTAAGTTCTTTCATTGTAATTTGTTCATTTTAACTGATGATAAGGTCAATTTCGACTGGAACGTCGACAATTTGTATAAAAACATCAGAGTTTTCCTTTTTTCTCTGCCCTACAACTTTAATTTCATTTCATATACAGCACCATTTTATCAATTTAGCTAAATCTAGGCCAAAATACATTTACGGACCCCTGTAATGCGTCAAACCACTTAAAAACTTCAAATTTCAAACGCTGACTCTCTCGAAAACAGGCTACCTTTCAAAACCATTACCTTTTTGTCCTTAGTGGTGAAATGGCAATGCTCTTACATAATATAATTCATTACAAGAGGATAATTTTTGAAATAATTACCATTAAATAGATAAAATGTTGTCCGATGGCGCCTGCAAATGCCATCGTTGCAATGTTACTCAACACCACTGGATATCGCATCACAAAATTAATAAACGCAAATCCTTCGCCGCTCAGCAGCAATGCGACGATCAGATAAATACACGACCAAAAGTTCATATTCAACATCATTCGTTCTCCGGATGGTTTTGCCTTCGACCGCATCAGCTCCTGCAATAATTTATAAATCGATAAATGTATTCCACGTACGCACATGGTGTAGTAAATGAATTTACCTGCATAGCACCGGTCAATCCATCCATAATAAGCGATAAGACGAGTAACAATTCGCCAAAGCCAAAGCTCGTCGATTCGCTACCTTTACTCACAGCCACCTGGTCTTTGTACATGAATAAAACAATGCCAACCACAACCATACAAACAAATACATATTTCTTTAGTGTGTATGACTTTTTGCTGACTAGTACGCCAAGCAGCATAACTGGAATGGGTTTTGCAGATTTAGCAACGACCTACAAATTTATAGATTAATATTATTATATGATTGATTAATAAATTAATGCAGTACCTGTGTCGGATATGGAATCCATTGCAAAGTCATATTCGAGCAAACCATCGCCAGTAAATATGTGATTGCCGCTCCGCAGTACAGCAAAGTCAAACCATTCGTTTTCTCCTCCACATCGTTCTTGATGGAAACATATGCTTTGGAAAATATATAGCTGGTCAAACATTGTGCAAATACCAATGCCAGCGCATAGGTGAATTTTTCCTCGACCAATTCATTATTCTCGTTGTAGTGCTGGTATTTTCCTTTCGTAACTTTCTCTTGCAATATTCCAAAATAGAAATACGAAACGAATATGCCCAATGCACATACCACGAACTTCGTGTGATGCTCCATTATCAATTCGGCAAACGTTTTTAATTCATCGGTGGTTGTATACGTGTTTCAGAAAATCAAATATTTAAATTTGATGTCTGTTTTCATGACGTCTCTTCAAAGAACGGACACGTCTGAGATTGTTATTGGTTATATTTGAAATAGTGAATTCGGTGGTGTTAAGTTGGTAGATGAAAGATTGGTAGTAACTTTAATTTTTCGCTTCACGCGGATAAAAATTTACGAAGTTAACTGCATCTCATTTAAACACTATGATTCCAGATAGCAACATTTCATGTATTGAACGTAAAAAAACTGTAAAAATAGAACTCATAGACACTTGTTGCATTCATAAAGTTGCGTTTACTAAACTCAAAAATGTTTATATTTAAGTTACTTTGCAGTAAATATGAAACTGGCAAGAAGAAATCGAAGAATATTTGATTTTCTAAAAGCACTGATAATTTAAAAACGATGTCAAATTGACTAATTAAGGGTTAAATTCGTTAAATTCAAAAGTGTAACTTTCGTTCTGATAAGTTGGTATGTATCAAGCTTGCCCAAGCAAGCTTGGGCAAGGTTGGCATCAATAGCATAAAAGAGCATAAAATGCGCGAATCTAGTTTTATTCCATCCTACTCTAACACTATAATTACATATATTACTATTTCATGCATGGAATTACATTGCTCGAAAGCTTGTTAACCTTAAAAATATTAATTTCTAGAAGCGATAGAAATGTCTGTTATATTTGCATCGGGAAGTAAAAAACATCCAAGTACACGGCAAATTCAAAAACTTTTAGATGAAAATGGCCATCTTCTCAATACAATTTTGGATTATCAAAATACAGGACGTCCAGTTAAGACTTTAAAATATCTACAAGTGCTGCAGAGGAATTTAATGTTCTTATCTCAATTGGCTGAAAACTCCGAAGACAGTTCCGAGGTCCTACTGGTAATTCAATTTAAACAATAAATTAACCATATAAAATACAACAAATTCTATTTCAGGCGTATGAAAATTCAACCACTACCCGTTCAAATATTATTATACAACCAAGTCAAGATCACACCGACTCACAACAAACACAAAACTCTACGGGATCAAAACATGATGTTTCGTGGCCTACGAAGGCAATTCACACATATAATGCCACAATGCATTCGCAAGATTCGATTGTTACCACTCAATACGGTCCGGAACCGGTTGACACTAAACCCACAACAATGAATAATGTGGTGGAACAAGAAAGTAGTGTTGTAAACATTGATGAGAGTGTTAGTAGTGTACAACAGCAACCAGCATATACTTTATCTCTACCGAATACTTCAGCAAATAGTAATACTGCTGCAGCACCAACTAGTTCGGAAACAAGTACGCAAGTATTATATCAAACCAATGGGTTGCCCTGCTTTTATTCACCAGTTGCTACCATCGGACAGAATGTGTTCACAGTGCAAAGTGGATTTGTTAATCAACAATCAATTATTCCCGTCACGTATGTTCTAGATAATTCAATACAAATTGAGATGCATAATCAAACACAAACACAAGTTGAACGATCCGAATAGTTGTTAGAGGAATAACAAGGGTACATCATCGGCTGTGAACTAGTAGTAATTTAAACTTTAAGTCAACTTTATTTAAACGTCATAAGAATATAGATAAACAATATATTTAAATCATTTCTTTTTGTTATCAATAACTTTTTACTCTCCCTTTCTACGCAGAGCGTTTTCATCGTAAAAGTCTTCATCGAACACAAGGAAATCACTGTTTGAGCTTACATAATCGCTATCGTCGTATGAAAGTAATGTGTCGTTACTCGAAGTCGATGAGCTATCGTCTGATACGTAGCTTGTGTCGCTGCCGACTGCACTATCCGCATACACTCCCGTACGATACTTTCGATCGACTCGGTCCTCTGCCTCCGCCAGTAGTTCTTCCGCCGTCTTACTGAAGATGTGCGCATATTGAGGAAACTGATTAGGATTGCACTTTTCTAAAATTTGTTGTATCCATTCTGGCGCTGGTTGTGGTGGTGGCAATAGACCCCTAAAAATTGATTACGTTGTAAAATAATAAAATAAGCATTTGTAATGCCATTGTTGAGCGCATTTAACAGTAAGCTAAATGATAGATTTAATCCACATTTGATCAACCCAATCATCGCCAACATTTGAGAAACCGTATGGAGGCTGCTTCTTTATAACGCTACCAAAATCTACACTAATAAAATATTATATATTATATACTTACTTATCGTGTTTATCTTGCAAATCCCTAATAAACGAATTGTGATATTTTTCTTCAATTTCCTCCTCAGTAAGAAATTGTAAATAATCAGGCGGCGGATCGTTGGGATTACGTCGTCGCAGATCTTCTTCAGTGGGATAATCAGGCGGTTCGACTACATCAGCCGCCGATACGTATTCACCCTTCTTCAAGCTCTTAACCATATACGGTCCTTCCAAACGATATCCCAACTTCCTATAATACTTCCTCGTGCCAACGCCGGAAATCACAGCAATCTTCAACGATCCGTGCTCCGATCGTGCAATCTCCTCCGCCGCCGTCACCAATCGCACGCCAAAGCCCTGGTGTTGGAATTTGTGCAGATCCTTTTCGTTGATCGGCACAACGCTGCCATACACGTGGAGCTCACGTATAATCGAAACGCGTCCTTGCAGCTCCGGCCGATATGTGTACTGTTTGGTACATTTACGCAAACGCAACAATCCAACTAGAATATCCAGTTCCGGATCTTCAAAGCTCAAAAATATTTCGCGGCCGCCATTCGCATTATAATCGCGACGGATGAGTTCGATATATTTCGGACGCACCTTTTCGTGAATTTCGGCAATGCCTACTTCACGTGTGCGTATATCACGACATCTTAAACCTAATTCCTTCATGCGCGCCAGGGCTAACTCACGCAAATTGCCATACTCAACACCAGAACTAAAACAAAAATTGTAAGTTAAATTTTAATCTACTGGGTTAATTACTGGGTAACTAAAATACAATGATTTCCAATAAAAATTAGAGAAGGCAGACGTAAACTAAGATTTTTTGTTAAGTAGCTGAAATGCTTGAATCCTTTTTTATTTTTTGTCGTTGCTTCTATTTTATTTATAAAGCTTGTTCAAATAAGTTTTCATTAAACTGACTTCAACTAAACTACGTTGAATTAAACTTAAGATAACTATTTGTACCTGACAAGCGGCATTGGTATATCTCTCTGCACACGATAGACTCTTGTCCATGGCGGAATCAACGCTAATATCTTCGCAATAAAGTCGACGAGCACAGAAGGCGGATAGCTCTTATACCTACCAGTTTTCCACAACTCATACAAACCGGTACCGCGTATAACTAGCGTTGGATAAATTTTCAAGCCGTCCGGCCGAAATTTAGGATCTTCGAACAAACGCTGCAAAAACAATGTTTATTAATCTTTGTGAATTATAAATGAATGTATACAAATACTTTAAATTGAAGGTAGTCGCTAGTTAAACTAACATTTGGCAAATTCGGCATCATATGTGTCACCACTTTAAAGCCGGCATCTTTAGCAAGGCAAAATGTATCGCAAACGGCTGCGACGGTGTGTCCTCGGTTCGTATCAAGCGCAACATGTTCGTAAGTAGATTGTAATCCTACAAACAAAATACAAATAATTCAATTTTTAAATAGTTAGATCAAATGATAATAACATTTGATTTCATTTTTTGTTTTATATAGCGCGGGGTAAGCTGTCCCGATTTAAAAAAAAAATTAATCTAAATTCTAAATACTTTTTGCAAAGAATCTCAAGAGAAAGCACTTCCTCCTGCTTTTAAAACTTTTAGGTTAAGACAAAACTATCATACCTATTTCTAAGCGTGTACATCCATAGTTAAGCATATCAGACAAATGCCTTTCGAGACAGTAATCCGGACGCGTTTCAATCGTGATGCCGATGCACTTCGAATTCGACCGCTCCGAATACTTAACCGCTTCATCAACGCTGTCGCTCTTATGCCCGGATAACGCATCGTGCAAATTTCGTATAAAATAGTCGCGATAATCATCCGGCAGGCTCATAAACGTACCGCCCATTATGATAAATTCAACTTTATCGACCGAATGTCCAAGCTGCTTCAACTAAAAAGTAATATTTGTATTAGATTTATTTAGCATTTATCACTTACAATCACAATAAACTTAATTGTACTTATATTCACACAATTTAATATCGTTAAGATTCACCAAAAGAAGTATAGATTGGTGCAAAAACAAAAGTTGTTTGACAGTTGCTAACAGAAATGAATGCACAATCGATTATGTATTTATTTAAATAAAAAATGCACCTACCTGTTCTACTCGATGTCTTGTTTGTAAATAGGGATCGTACCTAGCTCGAATCGCACGCATTGATGTTGGTTCATAACCAGTATAGCTCTGAGTTGAGTATTCAAAGTCGGAATCAGGACCTCCGGGACAATATACACAAATATTGCCTGTAAAATTAATATGTGGGCAGCGATGCGGTTTGCACATGACAGCAACCACAGCCACCTATATACAAAATCAAACAGTAAGTAAATTTAAATAAAGTATCCAACTGAAACATACACCGCTGGCTGTACGTATAGGTTTCGCCAACAATTTAGGCACTAGCATTTTCCTATGTTCTGCAGGTACACCAGCAATGATGTCGACTAAACGCGGTGCTGTCGGCATTCCATATTTCGATGAAACTTTTGATTTCAACGCGTTTAGATTTACATCCTTTCCCTCTTCCTGGGCTTTGATTAAATGTTGTATGATTTCAGCAACAACAATCACTTTCTTTTCTTCATAGGTTAGGTGGTCATATTCTACAAAATGCGTTTGGTTTGTTATGTTAATATGATTCAATAACATTGTGAGAGCTTACCCTTCTTCTTTTTCTTCGTCATTTTGATATAAAATAAATTAAACTCTATTAACAATAATATTTATCAAAAAACGTGTGTACACGCTTACAAATGTCAGCTGAAACAGTAATGTCGTTTGATAGAATTAGATGAATTTTATTGAAGCGTACGTCGCAGATGTTGTAATTGTAAATTCGGTAACCATCTCAGACAACTTCAAATATATACGAATGTTTCCGAGCTGGTGATAAACCATTTATTAATTACAAAAATGAAAAAAATGTTATCAAAATTACCATTAATTAATTCATAAAGTAGATTTATAATAAATGTTATTTTATTAATAAATTATGTAGCAAAATAAAATGTTCGGAAGCATTCGTATCCATTTGAAGTTATCTGAAGTCACGTTACTAAATTGAGGGTCATCTGATTGGCTGATTGAATCAGTTTTCTGTGTTCATGTTGTTTGTGTGTAACGGTCGTTTTGAATTTGTAAGGTTAATGGTGAGATAAGCAGTAAAAATGTATATAAAATCGGTAACGATTGATGGCTTTAAATCATACGGCCGCCGTATGGAAATTACGGGCTTCGATACACAATTCAACGCAATCACTGGGTTAAATGGTACAGGCAAATCGAATGTATTGGACGCTATATGTTTCGTTCTGGGAATAAGCAACTTAACTCATGTAAATTATACACTAATTAGATGTTGAGCATTGCTAATAGTTAATTGTAGGTACGCGCTAATAATCTGCAAGATCTGATTTTTAAAAATGGCCAGGCTGGAATCACGAAAGCAACGGTGACGATTGTCTTCGACAATCGCAATTTGGAGCAAAGCCCACCTGGATATGAAGATAGCAGGGAGATTAGCATCACACGTCAAATCGAAATGGGTGGTAAAAATAAGTATTGGATCAATGGACTGGTCGCACAGAACAAGAAAGTGCAAGATCTATTCTGTTCGATTCAATTGAACGTAAATAATCCGCATTTCTTAATTATGCAAGGTCGTGTCACGAAGGTAATCAATATGAAGCCGCACGAGATTCTATCGATGGTCGAGGAAGCGGTCGGCACACGAAACTATGAGGCGAAGCGTATTATTGTCGCAAAAACGATGGACAAGAAAGAGTCCAAGCTGCAGGAAATGCGTGAAATACAGGAGGAGGACTTACTGCCTCGTATTAATAAATTGCGCGAGGAACGAAAGGCCTACTTTGAGTATTTAGCGTTGGAGAAGGAGACGCAAAACTTTCAGAAACTCTACGAGGCTTGGCTGTATTATGCGATTCAAAAAGCGGTTCAAGTCGCTCAAAAAAATCTGCAAGATATCAAAGATAAAGGGGGAGCTATTGAAAGCGAGATTGCTGCGAATGAGAATCAAACCGCAGCTATCATCGAGCGAATTAAGGAGGCCGAATTGGAGAGCGATGGTGGTGCCGATGGTAAGGTGCAACAACTTGGCGAAGAGATTAAGAGTAAATCGAAGGAGGAGGCAAAAATCAATATTGAATTGAAACAGATTCAAGGCAATATGAAAAATGAAAAGACGAAGATTAGCGATTGTGAAAAGGTGAATAAACTAATAATATCCTAGCGTTATCTTTATGTTAATTATCATATTTAAATTTTAGTCACAAAAGTTTGACGTTGCTGCGTTGGAAAAGAAGGAAAACGAGTTGGCGAATGCAAATAACGTATTCAAAACGCTCCAAGAGAATGATGAGCGCGATGGAGCTGCATTCGAGCTCGCGCAGAAACGCTACGAAGCTGTCTGTGCTGGTATGGAGCTGACTGAAAGCGGGGAAACACTAACGGTACAAGATCAGCTAATTGGTAAGTGAGAAAAAACAGTGAAAAACAAAATATTGGGTATCTTAATTCATTCTGTTTATAGCTGCCAATCAGGCAATTTCCGAATCAAGAATTGCAATTCAAGTCGCCACCAATGAATTGCAACACAGCGAACGCAGCTTGAAAGAGAAGCAAAAACAACTATCCACGAATGCGATCGACTACAAGGAAGATAAGAGCATTTTCGATCGTCTGCAGGCGGAGATCAAATCGTTGGAGACCCAAGTCAGCAAAATCGATTTTAGCGAGGAACGGCTGCGCGAACAGCTCGTCAACTATCGCACGATGCGCAGCGACGTACAAACGCATCGCGATAAAGTCGAACAGTTCGACGGTCGACGACCGCATACGAAGTTTTCGTACCGTGATCCGGCGCCGAATTTCCAGCGCGAGAAGGTGCACGGCGTCGTTTGCAAGCTGTTCCAAGTGAATGATCCGAAATTTAGTATGGCGCTGGAAACTGCTGGCGGTGGAAAGGTACGATCAGATCAGATATATGGATCAATTCATTTGTTACTCAATTCAGAAATGTATTTTGAATCAGACTCGGAACTTTCAATTCGCTATTCGTAATCACATTTCATTAGTTTTGAATCCTTAATCAGATCCCTTTTTATTTACATTCCCGAATGAGTATAGAATTGCGATTGGGAGGTTGTGGGATTCTCGGTTTCGTTGCCATGACAATTTTGTTTATATCGTCGTCATGACAATATGTTTATCCGATCAGATGGTTTTGTTTATGTAGTATATGCAACTTCATACACACATTATATTTTATGTCATTCAAATTGGCGTGTCAATTAAGGCTAGTCTACAATACAATATGAGAAATCAGATAGGAAAGTGCGTGACGTATGAGCCGCGAGTTTTTAGGCTATTGCATTTTGATATCACTGCGAAAAACACAATACGACGAAACGTCAAATTTTTTAAACAATATCACGTTGCGTTTCGGGATGGCCTCTGATTGGCTAGTCTCAATGGTCGTAGTCGTTGGAATAGGAATTGAACCTACTCGAACGACTAGGACTATGACTACGTTACGACCGGAAGTTGTCACTCCAACGACTGTCAGAAATCCTGAACGACCTATCTTACGACTCTACGATTACGACTATTGGAGACTAGCCTTAAATCGTTATAAATATCACTTCCTAAAAACATGCCTTACTTTTCCTTGCTTACAAAAGGATGTTTATGCGGATTTAATCAATATTTCCCAAGAATTTTTGAAATCAAAAGTTTTGACTTGCGAATAAATAATAATTTGTATATTATTTGCTGCAGCTCTTCAATGTGGTGATAGAAGATGAGCACACCGGCAAGTTGCTGTTGCAGCGTGGAAACTTACAGCGCCGTTGCACATTCATTCCATTGAATAAAATTCAAGGCGGCCAGCTATCACAATCGGTGGTAAAGTGTGCGCAAAATCTGGTAACTTTTTTTCTTTTTGCACACTTTATTTTATAATTACTTCTAATAAATGCTATAGGTTGGAGCTAATAACGTGTTTCCCGCCCTCTCCTTGATCTCGTACGATCGCAAATTGCAATCAGCGATGGAGTTCGTATTTGGCAATGTGTTTATTTGCACCAATATGGATGTGGCGTCGAAAATCGCCTACCACAATAAGATCCAGACGCGTTGTGTCACATTGGATGGGGATGTGTGTGATCCGGGTGGTACGTTGAGTGGTGGTGCCACGAAAAAGGGCACGCCGATTTTGATTGAGATTGCCGACGTTTTAAAGAGCGAGGTAAATTGAAGCAATTTGTTTGATATGATTGTTTAATGCTTTTATTTATTTTTAGAATATTTTGAAAAGCGGCAACGAGCAGTTAGGAAAGCTTGAAAATGAGATTAATCAATTGACTCGTTTGCAAGAAAAGCTGGAAGCAGTCTGCCATCAATTGGATACGAAAAAATGCGAGCTGAAAGTAATTGAGGCAAAACTACAGCAAAACGCCAACTATCAGCAGCAGGAAGAAGTTACAGCGCTCACCAATCATGTACAAACGCTAAAGGAGAGTATTGCAACGCACAAAAAAGTGGAGGCGGACAATGTGAAGAAGGCAAAGGATCTGGAGCTGAAAAAGAAGGATGCGAAGGGACATCGCGATAAGATGACGAAACAGGCGAAAGACGCGATGGATAAATGTAAAGTGCAGGCGGATAAGAGTCGTGCGGCGTGGGAGAATCGCGAGCAAGAATTTCGTACACTAACTGTTGAAATCGTTGAATTGAAGAAGGAATTGGAAAACGTTCAGGAGCAAATCAATACATGCAATAAGAATTTAGCCGATATGCAACAGGAATTCGAAAACAAGACTCAAAATCTCAAAGAAATTAAGGTTAGTTCTAAATCTAATTATACAATAAACAATATTTTATTTAATTAATTTAATTTAGGAGTTATTGGTAACGATGCAAGAGGAACTGGAGCAAGAGCAAGCGAAAATCGCAGCGCGTAATAAAGAGATCCAAAAGCTCGTTCATAAAAAAGAGCAGTTAACGGCGAAGAAAACCGAAATGGAATTGTCGCGAAAGCGTCTCGAAGTTGACATTCGCAAGCTAGCCGAAGAGCATGCCGAAGCAGTTGCGCGCGAAAAGCGCTCGGCCAAGCAGGACCATCACGAGGAACGGTATCTGAAACAGGCGCGAGAGATGAGCGATAAGGCGGGCAATGAATTGCGCCACAAACTGGAGCACAATAAGACGACGCTGCACAAATTGGAGCGCACGGTGAATCCAAAGGCGCAGAGTATGTACGAGCAAGATGAGGCACAGGTAATTGGTCATTTTTAATTCGTCATATTTATCGTATGCATGAAACGACAAATTTTGTAGAGGATGACTTTATGCACATAAAACGCATTAAAATTCGCGTATTATACTTAAAGATGTTTCAAGTAATTTCAATTTCTTTTTCTTAGAATATTACGTTTATCATTGTTATATCTTTTGGATTTCATTTTAGCATAAATAAATAATCATTTTGTTAAGAGCCATTTAAACTATTGATAATTTGTATGGCAGAAACGTTTTGACAGATCATGAAATAGTCTAATTGCGATGACAGGTAAATGAAACGGTGGATTAAATCAACCTGCGAACATTCTGTAAATCTTCGTATTATTCTCCTGCGATTGTGTTTTTATTTGCAAAAACATTAAATTTTATTCAATTACATTTGATTTTTAACGATTAAATGTTGGTCGAAATTTTTTAATTAAAATAGAATTTTTGCATAAATTTTCATCAAATAACAATTTTGTTGTAATTTTAATATGTTATTTCATTGTAGTATGAGAAAATCAGAAATGGATTCGATTGCACGAAAACGGATAAAAGCGAACTGAGTTTGGTGATTGATAATCTTGAAGATAAGAAGAGGAAGGCGCTTGAACTGGCTTACAGTCAAATAAAAGACGATTTCGGCTCAATATTGCGAATGTTACTTCCTGGCGCTGATGCCACCTTACGTCCACCGGCTGGTAAAAGCATTCTGGAAGGATTGGAGGTAATTTTACACCTATTCAAATAAGTTCACAGCTTATATTTGTACTCTTTATAGATTAAAGTCAGTTTGGGCGGTATTTGGAAGGACAGTTTGACGGAATTAAGCGGTGGACAACGTTCCTTAGTCGCTTTATCCTTGATCTTGGCTATGTTATTATTCAAACCAGCGCCTTTATATATTTTAGACGAAGTGGACGCTGCATTAGATTTATCACACACGCAGAATATCGGCACCATGTTAAAAGCGCATTTTAAACAATCACAGGTAAATTATCATCATGCTATCATGGTAAATACAACATTTTTATATATATTTATGTTTAGTTCATCATCGTTTCGTTGAAAGAGGGCATGTTTAGTAATGCTAACGTTCTGTTTCGCACCGCATTTGTCGATGGCATGTCAATGATAAAGCGTACTACAAATAAGTCTACATAGATTAGTTATTACTTTATTTTTCTATTTAAATTAAGCCACTTAATAAATTTTTTTTTAATAAAAATCTTAAAATAAATTGCATTTCCAGTAATAATAGCATTGGAATTATAATAAATATAAGGTGTTACAGAAATAACAGATTGTTAGCGAGGAATCACTATTATTAGTAGCTTCGACTCGTAACATGATAGGAATGTGGTTCCAAAAAAAGTGTGTGCAACAATAAGATTGATTACTGTTATTGTTCAAGACCGGAAATTGGAGAATGGTGACATTATTCGAAGAATATCGACATACACAAAACCCCTTTATGTATGACCGAAATATTTGCTAGATATTCTTATTTCTGACTTGCACTGGACGTTGGATTGGCGTAAATACTGTACTACTGAATTATTATTCCTAAGAATTTGTTAGCAAATCGGCAAGGATGCGGTGGTGTAGTTGCTAAAACGCCTTATCAGCTTATATGGAACAATTGTTTTTTATTGAGGGGTAATGAGAAGTAAGCTCGCTGATACCATCCTTACATCATACATCTTGCATTGGTTTCAGTGCCGGATTAAGCTTTTAGTGAGCTTTAGACAAAATGCAAAATTCGGACCTCTTTAGATACAAGTAGATGCACAAGTACAAGGGCGGTCTCAAAAGTTTAGAGCTTTTTCAACAAATTTCGTTTTTTGTTACAATTTTTTTATTGCTTTTGGTGTTTTTTGCAACTTTTCTGTGATATTTTTAAAAACTTCTGCAAGCGTACGAATTTTCAACAAAAAACTCCAAATAAGCTGGAACTTGCTACATCTACATCACCAGCAATATCCTATAAACAAGGATTTTCGATTTGAGGCCAGTGAATTATTAGAATAATTATGTAATTTCATTAAAAAAACTGCTTTATTTAGCTGTCAACACGTATAATCATTGTAAATTAAATTTCCATAAATCATAATTTTATATATATATAGAGGTATACTCTAGTTGATTTATTCAATTTTAATTATTGCATTGTAGTATAATGTTTTGTAGATTCGTCAAATTTTTAGATTATACACTATTACTAGCTTTACACAGAACATATAAACATACTAGAACTCTGGACCTAATTTAGACCTTCGCGGGCCTAAGGCAGAATTGTATTTATGGCCCCTTTCCAAATTTTGATTCTGATTTTTTAACTATATTAATATTAACACGTTAACTGCCGCCTGCTATTTTTAAGCGAATTGATTTAACAAAGTTTGTACAGCCCGCGTACAATTATAAGTATTGCGTAGACGCCGCATGACACGCCGGCGGACATTTGAA